>CAXKVY010004894.1:0-18925 GCA_964058915.1 Tetropium fuscum
TTCGAAGGAGCACCACCTTCAATTACCATTTGCCGGCTATCCAAAATGGCGGCTAATTTCTAATAATCTAATAAATATGATTTTTTGGTAAATCCATTGATTTTATAAGAAAATAGTAAAACACAGTTGTTGAGCTTTGAACAGCCAACAAAAAAGTATTTTGGACATTTCGCGATTAGAATTGAAATAAAGCCGTTATTTAATAAATTTTTCAAATTATTAAATTTCAATTTTTTTTCCAAATCATTTATTTATGTTTTTAAAGAAATATTAATTTAAATTACACACTCCCTTACAAGAAGTACATAACAACGTGCAATGTAAACCTACTTTCTTACAAGCACATATATTTTCTTTACAGTTCTTTTGTAGCCGCACCATATCAGTTGCCTCAAGGCTGGCCACACCTCAGGTAAAGTTGACCAGTATGGTGAATAAATACCATATTTTTTACACCAATCCCAAGATCCCGTATTGGCAAAGTAGGATTTATTTCCAATGATTGTCCCCATACATGGCCACTTTGGTACGTGGCTCTTCGAGTATGTTTGTCTAAAGCGGCTTTAGAAGGTGGAAGGTTTGCAGTATTTCTTCCCTTCGAATGCCTTTGAAGTTAACGATAAGTTCAGCATCCGACTGCTTTGAAGTTAAAGATGCCTTTCGGGCATCGTTAACTTCAAAGCAGTCGGATGCTGAACAGTACATTAAGACAACAAATCTTTGCAACAAATTTAAAACATGGTCAGAAATTAATCTTTGAGGCTTAGATATAAAAGAAAAAGCTTCCGTTACACCAGGGAAAAAGCTTCCGTTTTCCAGGTCTTCCAAGCAGTCGACTTTCCCTTGTCTGAGAAAAATGAGACGTTATCACATCCCGTGAATGCTTAAAACCTAACAAAGCTTCACATTTTTGTTGACCCAAATGTGCAGCTAACCAATTAACATATATTACTCTAAAGTGCTTATTGGCACTTAAGTGAACGTATAGAATTTTCAATCCTTGCATATAGGTACAACCGATGTAAAAAAGCAGCTAACACTACAACATCGGTGTCTTCTAACACTACAACATCTGTTCTTATGCAAATATTTTTCCAACCTTGGCGGATGAAATCCTGTACGTGTAATATAATAAATATCTGCTTCTTCGTGACTGCAGAGCGATAAATGTGAATTTTGGGAATTGCGGTTTCAAATTATCCTAACGTCAATTATTGTGCATAGTGTTTCCATAGGACAAAGAATGGATGATGTTGTACATGAATTGGATAGAAAGTGAAACAGGTCTGTTTTATTGCCTGTGTTCCTAAGAAAATCCGACCAGTTTTTAGGAAGTAGTAAGTACCTTACCACCAGCAACCTGTCGTCGCGTTCCTCCTCCACGTGTGATTAAATTTTTCAAACTATTATTCTTGTATATGTCCCAAATGATATCAACGCGTTTTAAATTAAATTTATCAGCCTTATGTTTGATGTGCGATTGAAACACTTTGGCTGAGTATTCAGCAAAATTTAAAACACCCTTAGGCAGTAATAGGTGTACCAATGCAGGCCCATCATAGACCACAAAATCATACTGAAATCTTCTGTCTGAATAAATTTTGCATAGCATCGGTTTCTTATAGAATAAGAGAATATAATCTTAACAAGGATTGATTTATCTGATCTCTTGACTCCGTTTAAACATACAGCTGATGGGAATGATTCTCATATGCACAAAAATCAATCAAATCTATGTCACGATTTGAACATACTATAAAAAGTAGAGAATAAATCCACATCAGATTTCAGGACTTTATCAACATTGCGGATTTTACAACCTTTTTAGGTTTACAAAATAAGCGAATTTTATTGGCTTTTATTGAATCATATATGGATACCTCTCTGCTTCTTAAGCGTTCATCAACAAACTTGTTATATAGATCTAGTCCTTTATATCTAAACAACAGAAATATATTATAATGTGTCGTGGAAATAACCGTGTATGAAGACCTACCTAACATATTATTTAGACATTCGTCATTCATTGTTATTTTGTTATGAATGCAGAAAAAGTATCTTTTGGTTTCAAGAAACGGATTTACAAATTCAGCGTAAGCCTCTTTTAAAAGTTGTATATTTTCTTTAAATTTCATTTGAAAAGCTGGCGATTTATATGTTGTTATGTTTAATTTGGAATATCATGATATAAACAGGTCGATAGTTCGGTTTAAAAATATATCAATAGCTTATTCATTAGAATGGTTATGTTTCAAACACGCATAAATCCAGCATTGTGCTTGGATCACCCGGTGGGCACCGGCAGCTACCATAGGCGTAGAATTTATTCAACAGGCGGAAGTTAAATAGTAAGAAGTCGCTAATCAGCACAGTTGCTTAATTAATTCAATACAATTATAAAGTAGGTAAGTATTTATGTAAGATTTACGTGAATAATTGAAAAACAACTACTGCACGCAACAGTTTTTAATAATTTTTGTAAAGCGCTACTCAGCGTGACATATAACTAATTGTAATATATAACACACTTAACAATAAATTATCAATGAATTTTAAATTTATTTTCGTCTACAAATAGTTTTTACAATAGTGTTTGTTGCAACATACATTTTCTAATAAAACTAAAACTAAACAGTAGACGATTATTGTTCAAAGAAGTAGAAAAGTTGACATGCACACGATACTGTGATATGTATGTTGTAAACGTCTGCAACTTCCCCATCATTTTTCATGAACCAAAGTGATCATTTATTATTGATCGTTGATTGATAATTATTTACGGATGGTAAATAATTATTTTTTTATGAATGTTTTGTATATTTTCGGGTACTTATATACGGTTTGGTGCATTAGAAAAATATCTCCAAATGCGCTTCGGATAGTTTTTTTTTCCTTTAATTTCGAATTGTAGACTTTGCAGTTGGTAGTTTTATAGTTGAAAACATAGATTTTTCATGCAAACCGGATATTGTTTCCTACATTCCGTGTATGCATATTCTGCTTTACTATATACATACTTACTAATTATTTACAGTCGGTGATCAGTTAGGTATGATTTTCTGTCACCATCTATCATCCTAATTATATAATATTGTACATTTTATAGTTTATCACCAGTTTTAATTTGGTTTTGAACCTCATAGCGCACTTGGAATTAGAAAGAAATGTAATATTGTAGGTCAATTTGGATTATATTTTGCAAATAATTCTATGTATTGACACGAAATATCAAGCGTATTAGAAAAGTAGAAAAGCTGTACCGACACACTAAATATACAATTTGAATATGAAATCTAGTGTCACACTGTCGGGTACAGAAAGTGATTTTTTGTAATAGGTAGCAATAACTCAAAGATAATTAACCAGCGGTCATAATCAACTCGTGAAATTTAAAAAAAAATTTTGCAAAAACCGTAGAAGACAATCGAGGTGTATGTAGATACTTTCTGTCATTAGGTATAGGTACATAGTTCTACAATGGTCCTGCTCTGAAACAACGATGTTTCAGAGCAATGTTATGCTTTATGGCAATTTGATTGGAAATATGTATAGAATTATGAAAACTGACTTCCCGATCTAATACAAATAAATAATTAAGGGAATGTTTATTTACCATTTGAGTACATTAGCTACGAATGTGTTTACTTTGTACCACGACCACGCTTGTCTAAAATAAAAGAGCCAAATATTTTACCGGAAATGTAGGCGCGTTCAGTAAAGTGCATAAGCTGCCGGTAATTTGAGAACGACGCTACTGTCAATTTGGAAAACCCTCGAAATAAAGATGCCTGAAGAGAGCTCATATTTGCCTCGACTATCCTCACTTTATAACACGTGCCTCTACTTCCGGCATAGGACATTATAGGTAGTTTTTATAGTCCAATATTTACTAAAGTATGCAGAAGAACAGGGGAATTGTGAAAGTCAATAATGTCAAGCATTACACACAGCGTAGTTTGGTAAGCTGTGCCTTATATGTTTCTACCGAGTGATCACTAAATCATGTTATATATATGTTCCTGGATTGCGTTTAGATGTTTAACTTTAATTTTCAATTTTATAGGAATGTATAGAAATGTCCAAGTAATAAAAAAGTTTATTTTGCTTTATCTTTAAATTTACAGAAAAAAAAATAATCTAATTATTTTCTTGTCATGATGCGTATGGATTTATTGAATTGTTAAAGATGCAATTATTATTATTGTTAATGAGCGCTAAAAGTTTGACGGTAACTGTGGGACATGTAAATAATAAAAATATCCGTAGAATATATTTTTGAAAAAATACTTGAACGCGTCAATTTTTACTTTTAATGTGCCATTTTCGGAAATTGCTAACTAATCTGTACAGTGGCGTATTCCTGATCTATTTTTTTAATGGCTACATGTCTTTATTTTTAGTTTGAAATAATACCTATATTTTTTTGAAACGTTATTGAATGGTGCTTTTAAATTTGTTCTTTTTTCAGGAACCGAGTTATCATTTCTAATTATTTCATTACCCATCCATAAGTAAAAATAGCGACATTTAACCATTTCCTATCTGCAAAGTATGTAATTGGTTTTGTACGCATGCATTTTATGTTCCTTCAATGTTCCTTTATGGCTGAATGCACCGTGGTCTTAATCCTGGAATAAATTTAAGACAGAGTTATTTTGACACATTTATGTTGCACCGTGTATTAAAGCCCGGATTAATATGATAAGACCGACGTTAATGAAAGTCGCCAATTTCGAGGGCTTAAGACGGAGTTTAATGTTAAGTCTAGTCACAAATAGATTATGTTTCATTATTTTAAAAAAATTTAGGCATTATTACGTATTTTATGCGCTTTTAGGCTATTCCGATGTCACATTTTTTTCAATAAATGTCCAAGCCATAGGGGACAGTGATTTAAAAATTAGATATATTGTGGAAAGAGGGCCCAATAGCGCTCGTGATTCATGATAATATCCACCATCTTTAACAATAGCAGAATTAAAGCAAAATTTAAAATGAGGGAATTTAATAATTAAAAACATATTTTACATATACCTATATACAGGACAATGCATACTGCTCTGGGTCTTTGGGATAACAACATCATTTGGATTTGATAAACCATATATAGGTACATCAATTTTGGTATTAATTATGAAATTAATTAGAAAATCGTCATTTCCAGAAAATCTCTACAGAAGCAGGATCACCACTGGTCATGTATCATTTTTTTTTGCTTTTTAAACCGTTTAAACTGTTTCAGTGAATTTTCCTTTGACCTTTTTACCAGATTTGGATACCTCGTATAAAAAACTATTGCAATTTCTACCTACGCCCTATTTTTCTCCTCGGATGTAATCCCATTAATCTTTACATTTTCAATTTCGTGTTTTTTTTCTGCAATTAAAAAAAAGAGTTATTTTTCCTAAAGGAGTAAAGTTTGAACAATAAGTTTGCTTCTTACTTTCATCTGCCATGATATGCTGGATAAATGTAGATATTAAAGTTGTATCTATAATGTATAATGATATTACGATCTTCGACCAGAGAGAAGATATATTGATGCAAAATTAAATACCTACCTTCGAATATTCAAATTGAAATTATTTTCATGTCAATTTCCACAAAATTTTTCAACAAAATAACCCAAAAGTCACTAGGCGTTCGACTTAAAAGGCAACGTTGCCACATTTTAACTGGACTTAGGTAAGTCTTTATGAATTTTTAACGGTGCATTTGAATTAAAAATAATCCTGACTTAATATTTTAAATGATATCTAACCCATGGTGATATTTAACCCTAAACTGAACACGACATCGATTGATCTCACATGGCTCCAGCTCTTAGCACTTTTTGATATTTTTTTATAAAACTACGAGTCTGGGAGTCTGCTAGGTTGTTAGTCCATAACCTAAATATGGAAATTCTACAAAATTATACGCCGGATCCGAATCCAGGGGGCGCGTTGTCGGCCAAGATTGCGACAATTCAAAGAATAAAAAAATTAAAATTGTTGTAACTTAAATATTGCATGTCTTCCGTTTACATTACATTGCCTAGATTATTTATAATGATTTTTTAATAATTCATACGCCAATCGAAAGCTTAATATATATAGTTTCGTACAAACTCAAAAGATCTCTATTCATTTCATTATCCAGTGGACAATAAATTATTTAAACAATACGTGCTAGTGAAGTGTAGTCTAAATTTCAGCATCGATATACTTCTGTTACTATTACAGAAAAATCTGTAGTTTACGAGACGGAATACATATAATATACCAAGGAAAATTTGGTAATAAAATATTTTTTTAATTCGCCGAATTATTTAAAATATGTTTTTTTTAATGAAGCGCATTGTTACGGTACTACTCGCCCGATGTCTGCAGACTCTTTACACGTGATTTTGACCCTCCGCTCTTATATTAAAAGTATTTATTATTAACTAGGTGCATTATTTTATTAATTACGAGATAAATTTTGCAACATAATGCAAGTTCGTACAAGATCATAAATAATGGTCACAACCAGAAAAAAATATCTAATTATTTAATTTAAAAACAACTACAATGAAATTAAAATCATTACAACTTTGATACCTAAATGATATTTAATGATACCTAACTAAAATTAGAGTATTATAAGTAAATAGCTATTATGGTATAATAATACCATAATTAAGTAATATTATAGGTGAAACTGATATCTTTGACACCTTCGTCTTTTACATCCTTCATGGAAACAACATATTATGCACGACAAACCAACCCTAGCACAGCTGTAGTTTCCAATTCAATTTTAGAAGTTTTCTTCTGCATCTACAAAAGATGTTTCCAGTCACTACATTTGGATGGACACGTTTTGTCTTAAGACTATAGTGTCCTTCGTCCTTGTCCTTGACTTAAGATTATAATGTCCTTCGAAATCCAACCAAAATTTGTATGCTTGGGAAATATTGGATTGACGCAACTTGCTGTCTTTCAAATAATAATCTGGTTGCCTACCAGAGTCTGGATACCTAAGAATATGTTGGTGAAATGCGTCTTCAGTTGGTGGCAAATTTCGAATATCTGATTTACAAGCGTGAAATAATAGGGCTCATAAATTGTCCAAATTACCAATGTATAATGATCTGCTATACAAGACTAAAAGAAATATAGCACAGATTTTTTTAATTCAGCAGTATCAATTGAATAACCGAACGGGAAATGCAATATTGACTGTAATTCAGGATCATTGTCATATTTGGGGCATGTTGTGAATATGTGAGTTTTTAATTCTGGATTTGGATCCGGCATATAATTCTGGAAAATGTCGATATTTTTTAAATTTTATATCCGCGAGTTCAGGCTTCGACATTTTAGAAGCCTCTTTTTGGATGCTAGATTCCTGTCTACAAGTAGATATTCCTCTTTCATACAACGTAGTGCGATATCTTCTGATAGGGATTATAAGACCATAAAGTATTGTGTCTACATACTTATTCAAATTACCTCTATCTATACTTATATTTAACAAACAACCATTTAGCAAGATATAATAACTGCATGAATTATTAGTAGTAACTACATCTCGTCAAGTTAAAGATTTTAACCACTGAATTACTGAGCCGTCACTGGTTAGAAAATATACATAAATTAAGTCAGTATAAGCATATGATAACTGGTAATTATTTGTCCCTCCCATTTCCTAGGCGCCTATATTACGGTGCAATGCAGTGTACTGCAATAGGTTATGCTGTATTATCCTTGATTTTATTATAAAATTATTAAGTGCATTTGTTTTAAATGTGCATGGTAATCCATAATTGAAACTTGCCGGATCGTGAAGTGACTATGCTATTTATTTGGATTAATAACTAAATATATCTAAAAGGACAATCATAATAGTACATTCAGTGTCCTTGTCAATAACTAGAAACTTAATTTTCAGCCACAAGCACACTTTTTATAGTAATTTCTCTATTAAAGTTTCTTTGGTCACAAATAGTAACTCGCACAACAAAACATCTTAGCTGCGATAGGTGGCGTGGAAAGCGTGTTAATATCTATTTGAACATATTCTTGTGTACAGGGTGTTTCTAAATTAATGCCTGATATTTTAAGAGGTAAATTTTCTGCAAAAATTAAGAGGGGTTTTGCATATAATTTTTTTCCAAGACACCTTCCTCTCCAAGTTAGAGCACTCTAAAGTTGGGGTTCAAAAATGGTTTTTGTCTATTTTCTCCACTATGGAAGAATTTAGAAGAATGAAATTTGGTGGATATTTTTCTAAATTCTCCATAGTGGAGAAAATAAATAACAACATTTTTTTCAAGAAAGGAAGAGGCTTTGGAAAAAGACGAGAGACCCCTGAATAATTGGTAATTCATAGTAACTCAGATTTCGTGCTAAATTAGATAGAAAACAAAATTTACATGAACAACACAGAAACCTGTAATTTCAAATATTTCCAAACGCCTATAGACTAAAAACAAAACTACTATAAAATGCAAATTGATAAAACAAAATAGTACGTATCATGGTAATCTTTAAAGATCGACAATATTAACAAATAAAAAATATAAATGCATAAACAAAAACATCACAATCAACAACATGGTTCAACCAAAGTTTTAATGTAAACTCTTCTATACTCTATCCAACGAGAGAATGGACTTGCTTTGCGCATCGGCGACTAAAGAGGAGCTCTGCGTATCTCTGTAACGAGCTACGCAGGACCGTCATTCGATGAAATAAATTCGTAAGTAGGTGAAATAAATTTTATTTTGAAAACATGAAAACATTTTATTTATTTAACATAAATTTATTATAAATGTATGAGCGTTATGAAAGTAATATAAACCCTAAATATTCCTAAAATAGACATTTTATGATATTTTTATTTTTCCTTATAGCAATTTTACTGAAATCGTCGATCTTTTCTTTAAAAGACTGACGGCTTTTTTTAAATTTGGTTCCGTTACCTGACCGGTTCTATTATATTCTGCAAAATTTTTTTTCATTGTAGTTTTTCCATAGCCCGTTTGTTTGGTTAGTGTTAAAACTGTATCTTCGTACGACATTTGCGGATTGTCTTCCTTTAATTTCATATATAAATTTATTATAATTATTTTTTGACTTTGATGCACGACCTAAAATTAAAAACAAAAATAAATCATTGACCACGGTTACTGGTGGTGAATAGTATGCGTATTAAATAAAACATATTTATTATTATATTTCTTTACCTGGCCTCTTTTATTCTTCTTAATTGGCGATAATGGTGGATTTATCTCATCTCTGGCTGCTGCCATTCTTATAATATATTTAAAACTTATTTCACAACCGTAAACAACACAACTAAAATAATCGTACTTGCGAGACTACAAATACAAACTGTGAATAGGTAGGCAGTAGTAGGTACTTTATATAATTAGGTACCAGGTAGGTATCGGACCCAGGCGCCGGCCCTGGCTATCTGCTGAGCCAATTAAGACGTTGAGGGCGTTGAACTAATGTTCTAAGGGGCGGAGATCTGACCAAAACAGACGAATTTTCGCTCGAATGCAAGTCCATTCTCTCGTTGGATACAGTATAGGTACGTACCTGTTTTCGGTATAATTTTAACATATAGATATTAAAAATATAACATATTATAATCATTATAATTGTTATCTTTTTAAACTAACTTGTGTCGAAATAAAAATTCTCCAAATAGCACCACAACCCTAAGAAGCAAAATATATATATATATATATATATATATATATATATATATATATATATATATATATATATATATATATATATATATATATATATATATATATATGCATGTATATGTATAGAATGTGTCTCATTTTTTACGCTCACCTGGTATCCGAATATTTTGAAATTTTAGTGGTGAATATAAATATATCTACCAAATGAGTCTTTAGACGTAACCACATTCGTCTGTAGTCAGAGATTTAAAATTAGTAGCGATTATTTTAGAGAAAAGCTAGTAAGATATTCTTAATCAGCACCTTTCGAAACCCCTTTGTACATTGTTCAAATGTGCATCGAGTGAGTTCAAATGTGCTTGAGATAAGGGCCGCGAAGATTCTGATATGAAGAAAATATAATATTCTTTATTTTTTGTTCAGAATAATGTATTGTACTAGTATGAAATTATTCTATAATAACATTACTATTTATTTAATAAGGCAAAAATTTAAAAAGGCATTTTTCTAACAAATGCACAAAAATAATCAGCAGCTTTTCGAAATGATCTGGCATTATCTTCGACTAAACCAACCAATTTCACATTTTCTTGCATTTTAAGAATGCAAGAAAATGTGAAATTGTCGAGCCATTATCATAAAAAAATCAGTTAACTAATATGTAACATTAAACCAGGGTTCATTAATTGTTTAACGTATTTGCTTATTGACGTTCAATAATACATTGCACTTGCAATAACTTTTATTTTAATGGCTTACTTAGCTCTTTACTGAATAAGATTATTTCTCATTAACGTGGTAGGTATGTACAAATTCGAATTTTTGCCATATTACATAAATAGTATTTTTTTCAAGCATACGAATAGGTTCATGAAACTTACTAATTAAGGCACATGCTACTTTTAAGTAGCTGGAAAGATGTGTGCGATGTCTAATTGGTTATATCAGTGGTTAATTGTTTATATATTATATCACTCATTGTAAAAATATCATCGAAAATCATCGTGTAAATAATATTCAACAATAATATTCAACAATACACTGCTGTCCAATAGGTTGGAATAATTTTGGATGCATATATCTTCTGAATAATATGGAATATCAAAATACGGTTTTCAAGACGTTTCTTGAAATTTCATTGGTAATAATTGGGTTCAGTAATAATATTTTAAATGTAGAAGAAGAAGAAGATTAGCCATAATGGCCCCAGCAAGTGCTTCTTCTCCAAAACCAAGACCGAGACGAACATTCGGCAGTTTCGCAAACATTCTCCCAAGAAGACGACCGTCCATCCATCCCGAAGGAGGACCATCAGAAGAAGACATCGAACTGAATTGACAAAAAGATTTTATTTTTTATTTATTGTCCTCACATATTACCATTTATTTTATTTTATTTTAACATTTTATAACCATTTTATTATTTTTATATAACTTCTAAAAGTTGCTGTATAACACCAACTTTTTCTATAAGGAGGGGAGTTGTTATATAATATTCTAGCCTAGTATATAACAGTAATATATACTTATTGTTATTCACAAGATAACAGCTTCTCATGATATCAGGTTACAATGCTTTCGCATTAGATACCAATTTACTTAGCTTAGTCGACAGTATTGCACCTGCATTTCTTGAAACGATGTAATTGTAAACTGCTTGCAGAATCTGCTATGCCGAGCATATAATATATGTTTTATATATCAATATGTTTTTATATATCAATATCAAGTATGTTTTGTTTTATATGAATAAATATTGTTGCAATTTAAATATCTACTGGTAGAAGTAAGAACAATACTCTGTCGTTTTCTAAATTTTAAAGTATACTGTTGTTGCCGTCTAATCACTGGTCACTTCCTTAAATACCAATAGATGGTTTTCAATTGCACTGTGCCTCGTAGAATGTCTCGTAAAGCCAAATTATGTTGGTTTTGTTGGACAACTGAAAATCACAAAGGTATTTCCGCAAAATTCATGGACCACTTTTACGTTAACTGTTAAATCCAAATACAGACTAAATGATAAAAAGTAAATATTATAAAGTAAATATATTTATAGATATTATTTAGAAAATACTTTCTCATCATCAAATCTAAATGAAACGACTAAAGATATATTTTGTTAATATCTTTGATACGACTAAAAATTTTTCACTTTAGTCTATATATATATACAAATACAGAAATAAATGATGAAAAGTAAATATTATAAAGTAAATATATTTATAGATATTATTTAGGAAATAATTCCAATAATAAAATTTTCCACTTTAGTCTATATATATATATATATATATATATATATATATATATATATATATATATATATATATATATATATATATATACATATATATATATATATATATATATATATATATATATATATATATATATATATATATATATATATACATATATATATATATATATATATATATATATATATATATATATATATATATATATATATATATATATATATATATATATATATATATATATATATATATATATATTTATTTCTGTATATATATATATATATATATATATATATATATATATATATATATATATATATATATATATATATAGATATATATAGATATTTATTTCTGTATATATATATATATATATATATATATATATATATATATATATATATATATATATATATATATATATATATATATATATATATATATATATATATATATATATATATATATATATATATATATATATATATATATATATATATATATATATATATATATATATATATATATATATATATATATATATATATATATATATATATATATATATATATATATATATATATATATATATATATATATATATATATATATATATATATATATATATATATATATATATATATATATATATATATATATATATATATATATATATATATATATATATATATATATATATATATATATATATATATATATATATATATATATATATATATATATATATATATATATATATATATATATATATATATATATATATATATATATATATATATATATATATATATATATATATATATATATATATATATATATATATATATATATATATATATATATATATATATAGGCTAGATATATTATTTTTATAAAAATAATGTTATTTCTAAAACAATTTACATATATTAATAGGTACCTAATTTGTTTATAGATATTCTCAAAGCATTGGAACTTCTTTCTTCATTAGAAGAAAGTCACGCATGTTGATGGCATTTAGTAAAAAAAATTTTAAAAAACATTTGCTAAAACGCTTCTTTGTCGTATCAATCGTATTAAGGAAGCTATAAATTAGAATTGTACCCCTCGGATACTGTGCATTTCAGAATAAAGTCAAAATTTAATATACTAGATCGCCTTATAAATTTTTTCAATGGTCGATAATAGAAATCTTTCAGGAAAGAAGAGGAAAAAATGGATTTGTAAGAATCGATGATACTTTATCTTTCGGTATCTAAGAAAATGAATGGAATTTCTTAGCACAATACGTGTGCTTTTTTTCAATGGTTGACAATGATTACTGAGGTGAAATATATTTTAGACTTGGCAAATCAAAGCGACAGGTAGGTAACGTTCATTCTTCAGAATGAATGCAGTATTGTAGTCGCTTTTTGTACTAGTAGAATGGACAGGTATTTCTTTTAGTTAGCTTTTTGCCGCAGGGTTTGCTTGCTGGCCAATAGGGGAAACTGACGTAGGTACACTATCCTTCAAGTACTAATTATCAATATTTTCGTTTCATGGCTATGAAATTCTAATATTCCTATATGTACAGTGTTATGTTGATATTAATATTGTATAAACAACGTTCAGATAAGTTACTTATGGTTTAATTTTATATGTACCTATGTAGTCAATTGCTATATTTATGGAATACATTTTTCTGAATCTTTAACTATTTGTTTTCTATGTATATTTCAGTACATTATTCATTTAGGTACGTTCAAGAATAACGTATTATTACAAAATAGTTATTTATGTACCTATCAAGGGTATTAGTTTAATGTTTATGCTCTGAGGGCGACGATCTTGTAAGTCGCCATAGGGTACACACATCTACTTAATAACCGCGGTGAATGCAAACTTTTATATCATACTAGTTAGTTATTGCATCCACAATATGAATATTGAGAAGAAATAATCATAAAAATCAATTTGATGTTGTATTGACGCAGGGCGTTAATAATGACAAATTAATTGCATGTTAAGTACTATAATTTGTCCAAGATTGTACGTTTTTGATCATTGTTTTTCCAATTCTTAATGCGTTTTTGAGAGAAATGTCAAAAAAAATCTATTTTAAAAAGGCAATGTCATCATTTGGTATGATTTGGCGGTCATATAGCCGTTTTGCTTTTAGTTTTCAATATAATTATTCGGAATATTGTTGATGTCCGTTCGTGTGGCAACATATGTACCTAATCAAATGTAAAGAGTTGTGTAATGAAGAACAAGTATTATTATTCAATATTATTGTATAATGGCTCCATTATACAACACAATAATGAACTAGTATGACATAATAGTATCTTATATATCGCGGGACTGAAGTAGTACTTTTAATCCCGAAGGTGAAGGTAAAAGGAGGGCCATAATTTACTTGAGGGATTAAAAGTACCTCTGTCGCAAGGTATATAGGATATATTTTGTACTTCCGAAATTGAAACTATACATAATATAAAAAAGCACATAGAAACCTTTATAGAAATACAGATAATTAATTACTAAGCATAAAGCGAGGCAAATATTACGAGTCACTGATTGACAAGTTCGTAACCATAGTAATGTTGCGTTGTGACAAGATTAATTGGGATATATTGTCATTGCTAGTGTCATGAACTCGATTATGAGTGAATAAATGATAAGAGGGCAGCCGAAGTAGGTCTTATCTGCTGCATTCACCCGGGAAAGACTGGCCAATATGACGAACTGTAACGACATTAATTTAGGTAAATATTAAATCAATAAAGCATCTGCTACATTCTTTTGTTTGTAATTTTATTCTTCCGGGATTTCCGTAAATATTTAATCCCTGAAGGACGGAAAGTGACACTTCAGTCCCTGTCATAAAGGAGTGAAGTTTTTACTTCAGTCTCAGAAGAACGAAAAATTATAATTATTATTTTGTCCGTGATTTTACGGCCCCGGTCCTCCCTATTTTGAACAGCTGATCCGTAAATATTATACCTAGCGACCACCAATAATCCTATGTAATGTAAGCCTATAAAATAATACATAAAAAGAGGCCTACATGGTTTAAATCCCCTTTACATCATGTTCTAAAATATTATTAAGCTTCAAGAAATAGCTAATGAAACCTAATGAAAAAAAAACTAATAAAAAATATGGCAAAACTTAATCTAATGGCATCTATTATATTCTACAAAAGGGTAGGTATATACTGTCGCCATTTTCTGAAATAAGCTCCAACTGTTCGGAATTATTTTTAATTTTCCACTATAATATTATTATTAAGAGGGAGGGTGACATGATATTGCGATTATCCAAGGTTTACTTGGACTGTAGCGGAAGCCACGAGTTGACTAAATGACAAACATGATTAGGAAGTTTCCATTGTCGCAAAATGATAATGATAACGGCATTACCTAATTGTGTAAAAAATAGCTAGATGACAGTGAAAGAATCGTTTTAATATCTTTGAAATAACAAAGTTATTCAAACGTATACTAAACTGATTTTATAATGTGTTTTCCGGGCGAGATTGCAGCTGAGACTTCTAACACTCTGACGTCATGCGGTATATGCGGCACATGTTACCGTGGTATACCACGGCACGAGTACCGTGGTATAGCATTACTGGATGTGGCCTACAAAGTGCTTGCGATATTAATTAAATATATATTGCCACAGATAATGAAAATAATTATTACCTACCACTACCAGGCCTACCAGGCCTACCAGGTCGGTTTAAGACAAATACAAGAAGCCTACAATGAACGTCAAACTATCATACATACATTTGTCGCATAATGACATAATGACAGTATAAAAGGACAGGCATAATGACAACAAAGGATCTGAAATATTTATTCTATTCTTATTGAGTTCTAGAAATTTATGACGCTCCGGAAAATATTATAAGCCTAGCAATAATTACACTTAAGAGAGACTTAATATAAAGTAATGCTGGCAGTTCATCAACTGAAAGTTGTGTTTAACCATTGATTTAATTTTTCATTAATTCATTAATTAATTGAAAAAATTATTATGCCAAGGTGATTTCCTCAATACGGTTTTATTTCATTTTAATTTAGACCATATAATCAAAAAGAGAATGTTACAAATAAAAAAATATTTATACTAGAAGTTGTTGGTATAATTATGTGGACGATGTGGTGGTCATACTGATACAAATAAGAAATGAATTACGGACGCAATTAAAAATTTATTTAAAAAATATTCTCACATGGGTTTTTTGAAATTAAATGATTATTTATTATAGACAAAGAAAATATATCAAAAACAAATATTTCATGAGTAGGTACAGTAGGTATAGGTATTCGCTTAACTCAATTATTAACTATCTATAAATATGACCATATGCAAAATATATTTGGTTCCTAAATACAAATAACTAAATGTGACGCCTATGCCTTCACATACAATAAAACATGCCTGCGATATTCTGGTAAAATTATAATCCTTTGCATCTATATATAAACTATCAGACATAAAAAGTGACGCACCTAGATTTTGTCCCAAATTTGATGTTCAATAACTTTTAAACCAGCCTATCGATTTTGATTTTTTTTTTGATTGATAGGGAGATTCTTGCGGATGACTATTTTGTAATTGGCTTTCCATAAAAAATGTATTTTTTAATATGTACAGCCTTTAAAAACCGATTATGATTTTGACACGAAATTTGAATGTCGCTGTGGAGTGAAATTTTATTTGTATTGAATTCTTAGGTTGGTTCTCGGTTTACCATTTTTTTTTCAATATTCTCTTTTTTTGAATCACCTCTCTAGCCCCTTCCGCAACGAAGATGCGACATTTTAGATGAAACGGTGTTATTAAGTTTGATATTTAACAAGGAGGCTGTGGTAACGGTTAACACTGAAACGTCAAAAGATTCAGTTGAAATTCTCGTGAAAAAAAAATTCAGTTAACGTTCAAAAAGAAAATGCCAGTGCAAATTAGTCCAGTTCAAGTAGCTACAGTTGTGGCTTTGGTAGAATATGGAAGGAGGCAAAGATATGCAGCTCGTATTGTTGGTCTACCAGAAACAACTGTTCGAGGAGCGATCCAGCGCTACCGAGAATCGGGCCAATACAGCAGACGTCCAGGTTCGGGTAGTTATGCAAAATATTGACGATCGATTTATTGGTCTGCAAATATCGAGGAATCCCTATCAAACAGCTGTGATCACAAACCGAAATTTAAGAAACGCACGAGGAACAGTTGTGTCAGATCGAACAATTTGTCGGAGATTCAGGAGTCTCGGTTTTATCGCAAGAAGACCTGCTGATTGGAATGCGATTACTTCGACGACATCGAGTAGCTCGTTTGGATTTTGCTCGAATGAGTTGCAATGGTCTCAAGTTTTATTCACTGACGAATCAAGATTCATGTTGAGATCAGTAGACGGGCATCGGAGGGTTTGGAGAAGGCGTGGGGAAAGATACGAGGATGGTATGTTCAGTGAAAGGGAGAGTTTTGGCGGTGGTTCACTAATAGTATGGGGTGGAATTACCAGCGAAGCTCGTACAGAATTATTTGTGTTTCCACCACGGCCATCTCTAAATGCAGTTAGATACATAGAGATCTTGAATGAACATGTTGCACCTTACATTGGCGAAGAAATCCTCTTAATGCAAGATAATGCACGACCGCATACAGCAGTGATGATAACAATTTTTAAACGATGTCGGAATTAATCGTATGCCGTGGATACAGTTATCCAGAAGATGTTAAACTTTAAAATGCATAAAATCTTGTTGAACCTATTGAAAAACAACTACTTTTTCCAACTATATGCGGGAAAATATTGAATTATATATACAATAGAGTTCTATTGTATATATATATATATATATATATATATTGTATGCCTAATGCTTTTATATATAATATGTTCAAATAGAACAAATATAAATAGTAGACTAGGTTTGTGTATTCTAAGAATGAGTTCCGTCAAAAACTAATGTCATAAAACGTCACTGCAAGTGTTGGTGTATTGGTAATTTAAATTCAAGTATGAATGATCAATGAAATAAATCGTATACTGCTCTGAAGATCCTCAAGAAAGGTGAAAGAACTTGTACAACTTCTAAGTGGTTCGTTTTCGTATGTATAGTGATTCATTTCCGTATGTGTGTCCAGACATAGCACTGGTAAGTGTGTTTTCTTTCTTATTCGTCTATTTGCTTATTTCTATGTAATGAAATGCTACAAACCCAAGATTACTTTTCACAATATATATATTATATATATATATATATATATATATATATATATATATATATATATATATATATATATATATATATATATATATATATATATATAATATATATATATATATATATATATATATATATATATATATATATATATATATATATATATATATATATATTATTATATATTATTTCGGATCGGAAATGTATTACCATGGTTTAAAACATATTTTGTTACAATAAATCCAACGATGTCCGATATCTTTTGTTGAAATGGCATTTAAACCTGCTACCTTAGCCTGAACCATATAAAGAATAGTCCTTTGATCGCTTCTCGGAAGTCAGTAGTAAATTTGAGAATTCCGACCCTGTGAAGTGCAGAACTGAGCATAAAAGACTGAAAGACCGGAGAGTAGAAAGTGGCAATGCACACCTGCGGGTGGTTTACTGGTTTACTGATGGAGCGCCGTTGAGGGTTTCAGCCACGCGTCAATCGATTACGATTAGCTCCTAAGCAGCTGGCACACATGTGCCATCATAGAGCTATCCAAGTTCTTCAAATATAATATGCCTAGACGACAAAAATAAAATGCTCCGTCAACCCTAGACATCTATTTAATTTTACGCCATGTTTTTCGAACACACATGCTCGTTACATGTAGGTAATTAGATTAGAGGTAATGTAATTAGACTTTAGAAATATACATACACTGAGTGTGTAAATATTAGAATAAATTCGATAAAAACAATTATCGA
>CAXKVY010004895.1:0-17462 GCA_964058915.1 Tetropium fuscum
ATCACAAATGTTAATTTATATATTGTGGATGTATTTTACATACGTTCTTTGTGTATTATCGTTTCTATTATGTGAATGTACATTGAATATCAGTATGTGTACTGTGAAAAATAGATTTCTTCCCAGTACATTTACTTATTAGTATTGTAAATTTACACATTTAAATTTATCACATATTTTAATTTATGTATTGTGGATGTAATTTTACAGATCATTTGGGTAAAATACCATTTCACAATATATATATATATATATATATATATATATATATATATATATATATATATATATATATATATATATATATATATATATATATATATATATATATATACACACATGCACAACATATACACACACATGTACAACATACATTTCACATACGTGATTTGTATGTTATCTATATTTTCCATTATGTGAATTTACATTCAATATCAGTATTTGTACAAGGGATAGCAATCAATATTATGATTTCAGGATTTTTTATAATACAGATAGATACAAAACCGGAACGACAAAGTTACTTTCCCGGTTTAGGACGGAAAAAAAATTATAATGTGGAATAAAAAAATTCCTCTGTGAAATGTAAAATATTTTATGGAATTATACGCATTTGCGCTGGCTTCCTGAACCTGACAACCATTCCAGAATGGCACCCAGATAAAGCTGCCCCAAGAAATCCAGTTAGTTGAACTTACCCTTACATAAAGACTCAAAGACTGACACTCAAAAACGATGTTTTTCTTTAATTTTCAATCTTTGAGGGGCGCATTATATTCCTTGGAATACCGTGGTCTGCATAAGATAAGAGAATCTTATAAAAACGACTGTCTCGTCTTGCGATTTGTTCAGTTGTTCATACGTATTTGTTCTTGCCATATTGTAGTAGAAAAAATATATAAATAATATTGAATTTTTAAAGTTTTTTTTCATCAATTCTTGCGAATTGAGAATATTATTAGTCTATCATTGCGTCGGGCAAAACGGCGCGCAATAATTTTACAGTTGCGATTATATGAAGGAATAGTAGGAAGGAATAAAATACCTATTATTATTATTATTAATCATACTTGTTTCTAATTAATATCAATTTTTTTATTATAATTAATAATTGCATATACATTATTAATGTATTGATTCGAAACACAGCAATGATAAATTGTAAAAGTAAGCCACCACTGTATGAGGATCTTCCGATGTAATCCGACGGCTCTTGGAATAATTTTATTATGAAAATCAAGTTTTTGACGATACTAACCTATATAATATCAAACCTCACTATTTTACAGCTGATTTATTTTATATTGTAGACCCTGAGTCTCATAATCCAAACATAATCCTACGAAATACTTTAAAGAACTGTAAACAGTCGAATAAATATTAAAATAAACACTAATTCGACTTCCGTATTTAGTATTTTCGTCCACGCACAAACGCTTATAGGCCATACAAACTAATGCACACACTCGACTACATTTGCATATGTTTACCTTGATTCTAAGCCGTTCGTCCTTACATTTCCTTAAAAGAGCCAGAGGACCTTTGGCGTTTTCCATTCTCGTCATCACATTCTTGGTATTGCGTTTCACTTCCCTTTGGACGGGCACTGTAAATATTAATATTAATATACATTTGTGTATAATTGAAAAATAATTATTATGAAGTCAACTTTTGTTTAGCTAACATGTTTTGTAGTGGTCGGTTAGTCAATGATTAACAGAACTTGTCTCAACTTAGTAATAATAATAATAATAACCGGTTGATCAACCGCATTACGCAAAATATTTTAAAAAGCACACAAACCGTGTTATCGGTTAGTTCATACCGATAACACGGTGGTCTCGTAAATTTTCAAGTGCGCGTCATCGTGCCTAATATATCATCGGGCGTCTTAACAATTTTCATAATAGAACAGGTACAATAAAAAAAACACAAAATAAAGCTAAAAATATGTCTTTATTATACGGTCTTATGTCTTTACACACTCAGTTCCAAAAAAAGTGACGCACCTAATTTCAGTTGCAACTTTGAAACCTTGTTATTTCTAGCACCATAACCCCTTTTTTTCATTCAATTTAATTGTAGAAATTCTTAAAAATAGGTTACTTTTGACTTTTCTAGAATTAAATTGGCTGCAGCTTCTTTGCCTTCTTGCAAAATATCAGTCGAAATTTCCATATTATGTATTTCACAATTTTCCATTTTGATGCTACTTACACAATGTTTATTAAACAAAATGAATAACAACCACAGCTCCTATTTGTTCCATAAGTTAGGAAAAGTGACTTTTCCGCATCAGGCGTAGGGTTTTTATACAAAGTAGAAAAAAGGTAAAAAGTAAAAAGTCTTGATTTTATCATTAGTTAAGATAATATAAGAAAGTTTAAAACATATAGATATAGATACACAATTGGGTACCATCAGCATAAAAGTGATAGTTACAGAAAGCAATATATTCCACATAGTGGCTAGAATAAATAGTATATAAGAATGGCCCCAATATGGATCCCTGGAACACCCGATGATATAGGTCTAACATTTGAGAGCACACAATTGACGACCACTTTCTGTTATTTACCAGATTGGGTATCATCAGCATAAAAATTATGGTTACAGAAATAAATAGATTCCAAATAGTATATAACAATGACCCCAACATGGATACTTGGGGAACACCCGATGATATAGGTCTAACATTTGGAAACACACCATTGATGTCCACCACATAAATAATGTTTTATCTACAAAATAGACGACTCAGGACCTATAAAGCGCATTTTTGCTAGAAGAATATCATGTTCAATAAATAATATGTTCAATTTAATATGTCAAAGGCCATACTAAATTCAAGTAATACGATTGGAGGCGCTGAACTGCTTGTCTGTTGCTGTGAATATATCACCATATTCAGTAAAGCTGATAAAATTCTGTTTTAGAAATGCGTCCAAGAGGTTAAAATTCAATAATTTTTTCTAAAATTTCAGATACATTTATTTTAGATACAACACAGGCAAGATACAAATTGGTCTTAAAAATGAATAATCTCTCGGGTTACTAATTATGGGAAAAGGAATTATAAATCAGTATTTCCAAGTAAAAATTAAGTAAATGTGTTAAAGGAATTGTTTATAGACAACATAAACAACGCAACACAAACTTAATCATATTTTAAAGTCGAATGGTCGGCTTCTGGACCTAATTTTGTCAAATATTGAATGTTCGAGTATCGAATTAATCGAGACGTAACATAATTTTGTCCGCATACAATGAGAATTGACATCTTCTGGCACACACATTTTTTGGCCCACCGGGCTGAGTCTGGCCGCCTGGCGGCCCGATCCGGGGCAGTTTATCCGTTGTATGAAACAATTTATTTGAGAAACCTATACCCTTGTAATTTATTATTTTCTTTCTTTCTCGGTTGTACATATTCGAGGAATTGCCTTCATCCTCTCCATATTAAAACAAATCCCCTCGTTCCCGGAGAAATCCTAGGCAGATTTCATACGTCAGTGCCTGGCGTTAGGCCCCGTGAAGTCATCAATCTTATTCGCCTTCGAATCCGGAACAGTTGTCGCTAATATGTGCGTAATGAAATGACTGTTACATGTAGAATACTGTAGAACCAATCCTTTCACGAGGGTTTAGATATGTTTTCAGAGTATAGGCCGGTTACACAGGATCACACTACGGGTGTCAAGTATAAAACAAATAACATACAAGACAGCCATGAAGACAACGCATATTTGTATTGTTTATTTATGCAGTTTTATAACAGAAAAAAATCACACTATTGGGACGCTGGGAAATTTGTGTGGCATTCATAAATATGCTATTGTAGATCCTGTATTTATAAATTCGACGTTAAATACGGACGTTATTTGGATATTCTTCAAAATCCAGTTGAAAATTATTTAGATATTAATTTAGAAGAGAACATAATATATCTGTTATTTGGTAGCAGGTGCTTCAACCTGCTACCCGCCGATTTCGTCACTTAATATTTGAATGGAAAATATCCTGTTTGGATAGGAAGGCACGGTTATACATTGGCCCGCTGAAGTCCGGACTTAACTCTCATGGATTTTTTCTTTGGAGTGTGCTGAACCAAGATATGTACATATATATGAAACTGGGGTTTTTAACAATATTAAGAAGTTGAGAGAATGCATACGTGTAAAAATTGAGGAATTAAATCAAAGTGGTGACAAATTCCAATGTATGAGAAGTAACTTTATAAAGCGATGTCAAACGTGCATTCAGGATGGTGAGCGGGAGGTCAATTTTAAGAGACACTGTATACATATAAATCCAAATTTCTTCTAAATAGTCCAGGACAATTAGCTTGTAAATCATGCAATCTTCGTCGACCTTTGACCTCTTATTATATGTTACGAAGCTCCAGTGCGTCGATGGCGTAACTTTCAGGCGTATATCGATACATCATAATAATAAAAAGTTTATTATTTAAACATAAATATTACCTACTCAATATAATTTTTAAAATATATAACCTTGATTTCTTAATTTGTGAAAGGACTAATCAGCCTAGTCAAGTCGATAAAACGAACAAATTTGTATCTGTTAAAGCTTGTTACGTGAATATATTTTTTAGTGTAGCAGGACTTGGAACGGCAAAGAATGCGCACTGCACACGTCTGCGATTTCATGGGCATTACACAGGGGCATTCTGTATTCAAGTATTCGTCGTGGCCGGCCAACCAGGAAGGTCAGCACTGACCGTGGCTGTGTCACGCCGTTGCACCTAATGTCTTTTACGCGTTACAATTTAATTCAACTGCAGTTATATCAGTGACAGTGACGAAATAATCGCACGGGACAGACTTACCTGCGCCATCGAATCATTTATATAATGGCTATTCAGCTTCCAATATTTGCTCATTGGTAGCAAATTTCATTACGATATGTGTAGAGAATTGCATAAAATCCTTCGTAAAGGTTCAATCGTAACTCTTGGAGAGTCCCTGGCATTTGTGGATTTTTTTTCAAAATTTTTCAACCCTGGCCGACCTTATTCAGATATTTAGTTACTCGCGCAAAGGGTGTGGACTGGGTCTTCTTATACATTAAAATGAAGCCATCTTCAAAAACATGTGAGAGCTTCTAGAGGAATATATTCCAAAGGGGCGTTCAAAAGACCATTTTCAACATATTATCAACAATCCCAATGCATTTTACATTAATTTAGGGTCGGAAGTGTTGATATAAAGAATGTGAATGGATTATGAAAGTACTCTTAAAGGAACAAATTCTGATGCCCTTATCTTTGCCCATAACTTAAAATTTATGTCAACAGTTTTCTCTAGAACGGCTGACGGTACAAAATCCGCTTCACTGTCACAAAATACCAACAAAAAGTAACAAAATATCTAATAGTTTTTTCCTAAAAGTGGCTTGTTAACTTTATATAGATACGTCCATTTTCCACAGTATGATAACAGAATGCTGTTTTGTGCTACTTATACTACTTGATACCTCTTCAGAAATTGTGTCCTTATATCTTTGGTTTGGCCGTTGCATCAGGCCGCGTTAGGACCCAGTTAGGACATCTCAGGTATCAGATGCTCAGGAAGGTACCGCAGGCGTTGGCGCGACAACGGTGAAGAGGTCATCTGTTTTTTTGTATAGCCTCACCTATGTTTCCCAACGCACGAAGCACAGATCACCTAATTTACTGTGACCAGAGATTCTGTAACAAGTTACGTCTGGTGTGTTCTGGTAAACCCATTTTTTGCAAGATTTCAATTTCGAGAATATCACTATAGAATACCGGGGAAATAAGATTTTCCCGAACGCAAAATCCTTATCTTATATAATATTAGTATATGGATCAAGTAAATGCTTTTAATTTAATCTGGAGGCAAGAGAGGTTCAGGTCTCCAATGAGATCATTCAGGTCATGTCAATTGAAACGTTGGATACTTTCTAATCGGCTCCAAAATCATTGTCGCTTTTTGTTTGCATGCATTCGACTCCACCAGTCATTGATGGTTCTGTATTATCCTCCGGGAGTAAAGGCAGACTGCTGAATGATGCAGTGTCTGGGCAGACTGCGCGTCTAGTAGGTCCATGGTTTGGTTGACTATACGTCTCCATTTCTTTCTTCTCTTGCTGTTTCTTTCCATGTGGTAATTTCAAGCTGTTCCAAGTCTTTCTCGACCTCCATCTTGCTTTCGGTCTTCCTGTTCTATTTTTATATATCTACAATTATTCTCGTCAGTAACATTTTTTATATTCTTATCTATAGCATTCTCTTTAGCACAACAATTTTCCTATTTTTATCTTTATAGAATACTGCTCTTGGTTGGTATCCTCTTTTGTCATTATTCACTCCTTGGTATAGGTTTCTACAGTCATTATTTCTGTAGTTCTGTAGTTGTATTTTGTCTAATACAACTTCATAAATTCTTCCTTAACACCATTCTCTGTTCTTCGTATATATCCTCTGCTTCATCTGTTCCTTCCAGTAGCATCTTTTGCCTTAGCATTTTAGTTTGCCAGTTTTAGTCAAGATTTGTGGCATTCTTTAGGGAGGGGGAGGAACTTACTTGTAGCTTGTTGCCAATTTAATATAAAAAACAACCACAGGGAAATATTTATAACGTCGTTCGTTATAACGAAAAAAACTATAAAATTTGTACAATTTGGTTCGTTTACCTGGAAACCCATACATTAATACACTCTTCATAGCGCAATAGCCATTCTCTATTACGAATAAATATGTCCATATTTAGGCAAATATTTACAGACGTATTTAACAGTGTAATTGGTTTTATAATCAGGTTACAAAAGGTTCCGACTAAATCGTTGAGGTGAATTTCTAAGAATGACACCAACCTGCGGTCGTTAACAGCCGCCTTGCTTCTGTTATTGTCATGTAGTTGCCTCGAACACGTATGCCATTACTCATGGATTACATTGGCATAGTAAAAAACGTCAGGCAAAGTTAACAGACTATATGTATTTGGAATAATTTAATTAGGTACTGAAACAAATAAAATTAAAAATTATTGTAATTGGTGAAATTTGGTTATTTTTCTTTCTTCCCTCGATATAACGAAAACTCTTTATAACGAAAAAAAAATGCTCGGCCCTTAAGATTCGTTATAAGCAGATTACACTGTATTTCAAATAATACGAACTATTAAAATATGTATTAATGGCAATGATTAAACATAAACGAAGATCTCACACGGGTTCGATTTTGTTTAAATATTGTAATCCGTGAGTTAAAAAATTACAAAACGGTCGAGAGAACTAAAAATAAAAATTGGTCTGGTGGTCCGCACTTTACCTTTTTCATCTATTAAAAACATGGCTCTAGGGATGCTATCGACCGAAACTGCACGAGGCAATAAACACTATCGAAACCGGAATGATTTTTTTCAAAGTCTATTTGGTTGATTTACAACTTCGCAGCGATTTTCGTAGTCCACCGGAGTCTCGAGGCGAATCTCCTCGCGGTCTCTAGCCAGGCCTGGCTAGCGCGGTGTGCGAACTTGTCTAGGAGGTCAATAACCCAACACGGCCAATGTTGCTGTTAGCGTAGTTATGTGCGTTCGTGATGATAATCGGGACCGACTATTCTACTATATTTTTATATTAGCCGCGTTTGTTGCACACACCATGCCCGTATATTTTTATCTTGGGCTAAATAACCAAAACATTATAATTAGCGTTAATTCGCGAGGACAGCCGCATATTTCAAACGCAAACTGTCAAATCGATGACGAATAATAGTTATGATAGCGCTGCTTTGTGGGAGCACAGAAATTTCAGAAAAAATATAGGATAATTCAGCGATCTGTTTGGCGCTGAAAAATCGATATAATCAATTTTTTTTTGGCAGGAGCACTTCCTATACAAAGTTTGCATTATTGGACTTATAACATTGTGCGTTTTTATAAATAAACATAATGTTTGCAAAACTCGCTCTCCCTCGCTCGAATTCGAATTACCCGCTGGGAAAATATGCTAGGCACGAAAATTTTACGAAATAAGTTATTTATTTTAAAATTCTGTGCAAAAATATGCAATGACTTTTTTTTCTATTTTAATTAATTTTTTATTAATATTTTTATTAAGTTGTTGAGCAACGTTTGCCTAAAATGACACGTCAAAAGTTTGAAAAGCTGCGAAACAAGTATATGAACAATGAGATATTCACACAAACAGATGAAAATATAAATATGGTTATATAAAAGTATGGTATCTGGTATGTAATGTAGATAATTTATTAACGCGTACTTTGAAAATTGTAAAATTACATCCCGTTCGTCCTGAAGTGATTCAACGGCACTTTAAGAGTTTCTATCATTAAGTATGATTATTTTTCTTACCGAATACAAGGGCCGAAAGGCATTCTTTTGAAAATAAATAATAGACGACGGCCTAAGACAGTGTTTTATATTCAGACGAATGCCATTTGGCCTCTGTAATGCTACGTTTCATCGATATTTAGATAGTGCAGTTGGTCCATAACCCAGCCGCATGTGTTTGTCCATCTAGACGATGTCATTATAGTTAAGCTTACCTTCGAAAAACACGTATAAATAATTTTTACATAAGTACCTAGAAATAAGTTTTGAGAAGAATTTATTTTCTATTACAAGTGCAAAATTGGCTTGTAACCTCCATAATATCCCAAAAAGAACATCTAATCTAAAAGAAACTGAAACCAGTCCATTAAATACGTTTGAGTTTAAGTTGAGTGATCCAAACTGTTGAGTGATCCAAAATAAGATTATGATTATTCAGTATCAGTCGAATTTTTAAGTTTATTTTTTTAATTTATGGTATTTTGGAAATTTATTCTGAAAAAGTAAGCTTTGTAAGCTGAAAAATAATTATTCAGCTTTTGTTAAACATTACCCGTTTTATTCTAATGAAAAAGTTTTTACCAACATTACTTGGGGATGAAAACGTAATTTTCTGTCAAAAATTGACTTAATACATCTTTGCTACAGTAAAGACGCGTATTGTAACATAGTATTGCTCTAAGATTGTTTAAAATGGCAATAATCAACGTCAGAAATGAAATTATGTTATGTAAACAATCGTCACTTTCCTCCCAAGAGATCAACGGCATCGCAATTCTATTAGTGTATAGGCATTTTTTCCGGTCCCACCTGCGCGTTTCTAATAATAGCCGGATGATGGCCGGTAACAAACACAAAAAGCGTATTGGAACTCCGAAAAAGATAATCGAATTAAAAATAGCCCAATTATGCAAGAAGCGATAAATAGTTCACCGAGTTCCAAGTCTGTCAGCCACCAGGGCGTTGCTCTCTGACGTTCCGGGCAACACAAAACATCTAAATTTAAATGGGCTGTCAATGACTCCTCAATGCCTAATCATCCACACGATATAGCTATACATTGAAACTGTGGTTGAAACGGACATGCGGGACTCACCGGTAACATGTCGCACGCACGAAATTCCCAGATCATGATCCACTTGGATGGTTCTGACCGCAAAATGTTTCATTAAAAGTGGAGTTTGGAACTGCAACGTGCAAAAAATCGCAAAAAACGCATAAATCAATGGTGTAGAATAATAGACCGAAACCGCACGTTTCTGCAGCAACTTTTACCATTTGCCTATCACCCTTTTTGTGCAGGTGTCACGAAAATTGACTTTCAAAATTATTTTTTCGTATATAACAGCATAGTTTAAACTGAAACTTTTTAATCATCCTAGAATCCAAGAAGATTAAATTAAGACTTAAATTAAAAATATCATGCCTTTATCGTAAACCATTCAGAAAAACTAACCGTTCATTGTTAAATTCTTTTTTATCTGTTTATTTTTTCCGTGTTTTGCAGTCGATTCTTTTAGTTAGAAGTGCTGACTAATTCATGGTAAGAAATTATGAAGAAACTCCGGGAATCTGTAACTACAAAAATTATTCTGAAGGAAATTTCAAGAAGGCGCTCGAGGCCATTAAAAAAGGCTTATCCAAAAAAACAGGTGGCCATATTGGTCAAAATCCTACAGTCATAAAGAAGTGTATGGAGAGCAGCGTTCGGTTGGTCATCCCAATGTTTTATCTAGTGAGGAACAGCGAGTGATTTGCGGACATTCTTGGCGAGGTTGCTACGTGGGGATTTCCATTAACAAACTGTGACATACGTGCCGTTGTAAAAAAAATTAGACACGTAAGGAAAAACAGAAAATTCTGCCGAAGCTGCGAGAGCTCTTGACTCGAGTTTAGTGAAATTATTGAAAGGAACAAGTAAAACAAAAAAAAAGAAAGAGGGGGGAAATATCAACCTGCAACTTTTAACTTTTAGAAGTCTTAACACCAAATGAAGAATCCCAGATGGAGGATGATCTCCTATCCCTTGAGGTGATAACTGATTGAACTGAATCAGAACTAGATTGACGAGATCATCGGGATCTGGAACGAGAACCGTACGTGTAACTTCGGTCGTAAGTGGTCTATGAATTTGCCGTGCAACATGGAACGAGCTATTATTTTTGTGTAATATATCGAAAAAACTCGGCCTTCTCTAGTGAGCCTAGTAGTATACGAAGTGATACCCCTCGTTTTACCAGAAACAAAATATTTTGCAACTAGGCAGATTAGAACAATTTCAGGTCATTGTTTACTTTATCGACTTCTACACCAGAGAAACAAAATGAACATACATCCACTGTGTCATACATGTGTCACTGTGAACATACATCCACATTATATTATGCTGCAAATATTAGAAAAAATTCCCTTGCTCCCTCGCGATTTGTTGATTTTTCTACAAAAAATTGACTCGTAGGAGTATTGTTTTCTAAAAAAAATATAAAGTGAAACAATTTGACAGTCATTCCATAATAAAAATCTGTGACTTCGCTGTCATGTCGCCATATTGAAAAAAGCGCCAGAAATCATATTTTTGGCTGTATTTCCCTTGCAGCACCTCCTATATAGGCTAGCTGTTATAAAAATTGTAGAGATTCCCATTCTCTCATTCCCAATTGTAGAACTTATTCTTCAGAGTCAGAACAGACCAGAGTGTTATTTTTTTATTGCAATCTGTTCCAACTTCTTTGCTTTCTTTTCATTTTGAATTCTGTCACATAATCCTTTTTTTCTGCCTTTCATCATTTCTTTTTATTTTATCTTGTTCCATCTGTTTTTCCCTTTCCCCTTTTTCCCTTTTTTTATTATATTCCTCGACAGCTTCTACAAATGCGATATTCCGCAACAGTTTCTACAAATGGAACATGTTCCCTCTTGGCCCTCTTGGCTTTTCTGAACCTTTTTCTGAACCACAGTACCTAGCTGTGGCCGTAAGAAACTTCTTCCGCCCACAATAGAACCCACTTGAAAGGAGATGGTATCATCTCCTTTCACACCTTATGGTGTTTCCAAAGATGTCGACTCTTCAATTCTGTCTTTTGGGGGTGTAATTTGAGATGAGATTTCTTTGTGTTAAAATATGTTTGGTGGGAGTGGTTTCCAAAGTTATTAGGTATAGATATCTTAATGTTTTTTACATACTGTCTTCGACATTCAATGTTAAAATTTCAGTGCTTTTAGATTCTACTCTTTTTCCACTATTTCTCTGACTCATTTCTACATTATCGAAATTACTTGTTGTCAGTTAGGTAGCTGTTAGGTTTTGTGATGTTCTTCGATTGTTAATAATGAATGGACTCGTCGTTTTAGATTAATCACAAGCACGCTGTTTAATAACTGCTCCTTCCCTATTGGAAAACCGGTTTTCCACAAGTTTTAATCCACGTTACCAAAATGTTTTCTTCTTTCATAGATAGATAACCTTCTCGACCCATTCGACGTTGCTTAGGACTTTTACCTTTAACTTTGTATAATAATGTTACACGAGATGCATTTGAAACTGCTTCTAATTATTTGGTTTTCTGGCAACTGAAATCTGAAACCTAGTAGTTGGCATAGTCTAGTAGTTCACACCCATATCAAATACTAGTCCAGATAGACTGAGATATCTCATATTCACATACTTGAATAATAACTTAAATGGAAAATAACATCCATTGGACGTTTGGCAGGATCTGAGATCATAAATCCGTAAACATAGTTCAATAAAGATCCAAAGATCCCCAGTCCACGGAACAACATAATTACAAGATACTTAACAGCATTCGCATAGAAATGAACATGAAGCCTTACAAAAGATTGGAACAGTGAAATTATTTATACTAAAAATGAAAAAATTAACAACAGGTTTACATACAGGTGAATTTTCGACTCTTTGATGCCGAAGACATACATACACCTGCACTTTCCATTATTCTCTTCCTCGTGTCAGTTTTTGCGTATTATTATCCCGAAATATTAGTCACCGATCTATTCAAGACGCGAACTAGTGTATATGCAGGCAGTCCGTGTCCCAGTTAATTCCTGTGATTTATAATTAAATATTACATTGCGGCAGTTATGCTGTGAGCTGGCGGTAGAGGATGTTGACATAATGTGGAATAATTGTTTCGAGAAATTTAAACTGCCTTAGCAGATGTTCACTTTTACAGCGGAGAAGTTATTGTGCGAGATTTGACAAACGCATAAATAGAAAGTGGACACGATTTTATTTGATACAGGAGAATTTATTTCCTTGTTTAACTAAATATAAAATGTTGTTTACTTAGACATTAAAATATCCAGAGACTATAAAACTAGTGAAGAATGGCAAAAAGCAGTTTGAAAGACGATTAAAACTACCTTTTAATGATCTCCGGATGATGTCAACTTGATTGGTGAAATGCGCGTCGAGCGAAGTTAAGTGTCTGTGTAAATTCTAACGTCACTTCAAAGGTTCAAAAACAGGGATTGATCTTTTAACATAATCTACTTGAAATCATTAAAATCACGATGTCGTCTGCCAACATCATCCAGGGTAGGTGAGGTATAGTAAAATCACAAAGGTGGAATATTCTGATCATTCAGGTCGAATTTCGATCAAAAATTAAAACGATAAGAAATGAAGTTAATGTCAACTTTCGGTATAACAGGAAGCGCTAGAAACATGAAAATATTTCAGTAAAATAGAGCATACGTCGCCATGTCGCCGATTTTCACCTCGGTTCTAATTCATTTGAAATATATACTTAATGTAAAAAAAACATTGTATATTATGTATACAAGAATTTAATAGATCATCCATAAATTTTTGCTATTTTATTAAATTATATTTCATCAAATTTCCTTACTAAAATTACCAGTTACTCGCATAAGGAAATTGTTTAGCTGCTTTGGACACTGTATCTCAAAACGGACCCATTTATCTCGAAATATTTCAACTATAATATAGGGTCACCCTGCATATGCAGCTAGAAAAATTATATAGTGTCTCGAGTAAACATTCAAATTTAATTTCCGATATCTTAAAATTATCTAAGCCGGCCCTGTGCATTTATATTTAGCATCAGTTCATCGTTCCCATGTTATCATTACATAACCTTACTTTGTAAACGTGTATTTTTAGACCGTGTTAAAAAGCAAACACTTACTCTGATGCGGTAGCCACCTTCTTACGATAGGTTCTGTATCCACCTCCTTTTTCTTCTTTTCCGCTTTGGGATGCTTTTCCCGTTCAATTGCAGTTTTATAAGATGATAAGTTATCATACCGTTTAGCAGTCACATCGGGAACTTTAACGTTTGGAGTTCTTAGAGCTAATAAGGGATCGAATTCTTTACTAAAAAAGTCCAAACGGGGGTCGTATTCTTTGTTTTCATCACTATTGTTGCTATCACTGGTGTTTTCTTTTCCGTGGCCGGCCATGTTGAAACAACTGACGCGCGGTGCGGTTGCCAAGGCGACTGCTAACAGTCCTAACAAAGTAAGCAGGTTTGGTTTGCGCCCAGGCTTTGATCGTGCATTAAACCATACTCGCAAGAAACCATATGATATTCAAAAAGGTGAAATTAAATATAGAAACCTACCAGGACTAAAAACTACCGTTTAAAATTCCACGGACTTTCTCCGCGTGAGTTAATCTTTAAGAATTGTATGTTATCGTTGTGTTATGCAACTCATTAAACATTTTTTTAACTAATGCATTTAACGCGCATAATGAAGTTTGCGATGCGAGAAAATGTGCATTAGAAAGTGAAGAAATTTACTGGATATTACGACACACTTTGCATGTTTTAAACTGATAATCGATTTTATGGTGGTGCATTTTTATATTGTTGTTAGACGCAGAAAAAAACGGTTAAATAAGTAATTTATTTGCATGGATTATGAAGTACATATCAATTTCAGTGGCGTAACAAATATGACGGCGGGGTCCATTTGCGAAACTACTTTAAATTCAAGCGAATTAAGTATTTCCAACGATATTGCGTAAATACAACATTTGAAAATTGAGTTCTACCAGTGGCGGCTTGTTACGGGGGGCATTCCTTACCCTGTAAAAGTTTATATATGTTTTTATAAATACATTGTTATATAATCCTATATAATGCTGGTTTGCTAATTTCAACAATATTAACTAATATTACGTAAAAATAAACGATAAAATTTACAAGGTGCAAAAGCGGATAAATCCAACCGAGTGTTTATGCTAAAACCTGATAAATCCCGTTGATGTATGTATATCTAATGGTTCAGAATGAATATCATAATGCTGTAGCAGAGCAACAGCTTTGTGAACAAGGTGACAACCGTTTTGCTTAATTTTTCATGTTTTTCTGAAAGAAATAGTTATAACTTTAGTTTTAGTTATTTAGTTTAGTTTAGTTATTTAGTTTAGTTATAGAAAAGTTTTTGTATTAAACTTTTTGTATTAAAAAATTGTTATTTTTAATTTACATTTTATATTTTTTTATTAATATAAGTAAACAGTTTAAGTTTATGTGATTTTATTATTTTAATTTGTCGAGAAAAAGACAAAATACTGGTAAAGACAAATGTAAAATAAATGAAATTATTAGTGAAATTAAAGAATAAAACTTAACAAGACTTAACTTAATAAAACAGTTTATTACCTAACCAAAACCATAAACAAAAGTTTGGGTTAATATGTCTTTTCTTCTGTAAATTACAGTTTTTGCGGTTTTCTCGTCACCCTCTTAGTCGTGAAATATAAAAAAAATCAATATCAGGTACTGAACAGTGCATTTTATAAAACTGAGGGCAATGCCCCTTTGGAATCTGTGTATTCAAAGGTAATCTGATTTAACAGTTCGATAATCAAGCCGTATTAGATTAGGCGTTCATTAACGCAAACAAAAGTTAGGAAGCGGCCGCAGCAGATTTTAATTATAACATAAACAAGCTGTTAGTACGTCACTTTCACTATTCTATTAAAAGTTCATTTCTCTCCGCAGTAGTGAAAGTTAAATAGTCAAGAAAATTGAAAATACATACATTATGGGAGTCATTACACTGTGATGTGCATTTTTTTCTCTCCTTTTACGACATGGAAAATATGCAATGTATTATATTATTTCTGAGATTAATTATTGTATGATTAGGTATTCTTTTAATTATCCCAATTAACTTAGCGTGATGGTTGAAGTTCTTAGTAAAAACAATGACTTGCTCACAGTATTAGGAAGATGTTATATATATATATATATATATATATATATATATATATATATATATATATATATATATATATGTATATATATATATATATATATATATATATATATATATATATATATATATATATATAGATATATATATATATATATATATATATATATATATATATATATATATATATATATATATATATATATATATATATATATATATATATATATATATATATATATATATATATATATATATATATATATATATATTTATATACAAACACACGCTTTAAATCTTTTAGTACGTTTATTGGAATGATAAAAAAGGAGGAAAACTAAATTGTTATTCTTTTGTTTCAGATTTAAAGAAAATTGGCGTACATGTGTTGGAAAAAGTTCGACATACATCGGGATATATCCAGGTAATATGCATTATAACAAACCAAATTGCTGTTTTCTCACATTGGGAGTGTAGAAAGCTCAATTAAAATTAGAGTTGTCTCGTCTTGAAATTTCGCGATAAAATTTTTCGACACGAGACAAGGCCTTATCTCGTATCGTCACGTCTCGTTTGTCTCGAGTTTTATTGATTTTTTGGTTTACCTCAATTCAATTTAGAATTATCGGATAAATCCAATCAAATTATTAAGAGAGTTTAAAAAACGTGGCCGAGAGTTTAAAAAAATGCCGAACCCGTCGATTTTTGATTTAATTAGTAGTTACACAATTTTAAAAATAAATGTTTAATGTATACAGGGTGGCTCAAACAAATGTGGCGACAGAAAGATATTTTAAAAAAAATAAAACATCATAATATATCATTACATTTTTGGATTTTATGTTCAATTCTAGAAATGTCCATCATGTTCTATACCAATCCTCAACTTTTTATATACTTAATAATTACTTTAGAAGACGCTCGATTGGTTGAACCAAATATCAACGTGTATGGTATATATAACGTGTATATAATATTATACCTACATGATGGCCCGAATTTCAGGGACCAAACTTTACCGGGTGATAGAACTTTTTTAAAATAAGAAAAAAGTTCATGTAAATATGGATCGGGAAATGGTTAGTTTTCGAGAGGGTATAGAAGTTTAAAAAAAATGATTTTTTTAATTATTGACCTTAATTGTAAAGATAATTGGCACAAACATTTTTACTTTACTTTATGCCTTTTTTGGAAAAAAGAATTTTTAGAACCCTGCTTGTAACAGGGGGCTCCCGCCCATTTCTCCCCTAAAAATATTGCCTACTAAGTCTTAGGCAATGTCAGGAACTTTTGCCGTAAAACAACGCAAATTTATAAATTATTATTTGTATAATTTATTATTTGTATTTGTAGGTTGTTGACATTGACTAAGAAAACGTTAAATATCTAAAAAATTGAGCTTTAAATCAAAAAACATAAAAGTATTCAATCCAAATTTGCTATCAAGCAAACGTAGTTTCAAGACCGCAGACGTACGTAGAAAAATATTTGGAGGGGTGCAAGGGGACGGACTTCCCAATTGCAGGGTTCTAAACAATTTTTTTCCAAGATTATTTCCAAAAACGCGGAAGTCAAATTCGGAAGTTAATTTGGAAGTCAAAAAACAATTATTAAAATTTAAATGTTATTTTTACGTACCTATCATTCGTTTGAAGCGTTTTAAGTCATTAAAATATTTCTAGATGTCTTGTCTGGGTCTCTTCTCGCTTTGTCTCGAAATATTTTACCCCCTCTCGAAATTTGAGACAAAATACTCTCGAGACCAGATAAAATGGCTTCGAAACGAGACGAGACGTCGTCTCTTGCCTCGCGGCACATATAGTTAAAATAAAATAATTATGACAAAAATATACCTAACGTTAAATATATAAAATTTAAATATTATTTGTGCCAGCTGATGGTTAAAATTGTGAC
>CAXKVY010004896.1:0-14537 GCA_964058915.1 Tetropium fuscum
ATATTCCGATGTTACAAACGGTATGTATCAACATATTATATCAGATATAGAAGGGATAATGATAGTATATACTAAATAAGAAGTAGTAATGTAAACTGTAGGTATAGTAGGTATAGTGTATAGTAGATATAGTGAAGGTGTAAAGATGCTAAACATAAATAAACTCAATAACTAAAGTGAGAAAGTGTGCATGCCATAGTATAGAAAATAGGACATGGCATAGACTTTATTCTAAAAATGAATGAAATGACTTTATTCTGAAAAGAGAGCAGGGAAACAAACAGGGTGGAAACCAAGCAAGAAAAATAATAATTGAGACAAAATAAGAAACGGATAGCAAATACAAAATTTTGAAGGAGTTTGCAGAGAATAATTGAGAGGAAAAAAGCAAAGGCCAGGGAAAATAAATAAGAAACGGAGATTGGAGATATAAATTTGGAAGCAGCTTGCAGAGAGAAAAAAGGGGAGGATAATATTAAAGGAGTTATTAAGTTGCATGGAAGCCATATGGATGGGGCATGCTGAAATTTAATCAAAATTAGACAGAGAAAAGCAAAGTGTTAAAATAAAAGCGTTAAGAATCAACATTAGACAAAATTAAGGTACCTTATCATATAATTCGAATATATAATAAGGTACCTTATCATATAATTCGAATATATAATATAAAAGAACAATTTAAATAGAGCTCATAGATATAAGATTTTAGTGAAACCAATTCGGACTCAATACCCCAAAATTCTACAAATGTCAGAAATGTCAATAATTTTATATTAGGTTAAGTAACGGATCAAATTTCTTTATAATAGTTTATTTATTATCATTTTCTCTTATCCACCATATAACAACATTCTAATGTGATCATATACCTATATCTATAGCATCGTAATAATCGAATTTTGGTATAAATAAATGTGTTGAATTGATATATACTATCTTTTTTTATGTTGTGTATTGCAAGGTTTATTACAGCTTCTTTCTAGATCCTACTCCTGAGATAAGTATGTAGATATATACTGATTAACTGAACATAGGTGGAGCATAAGAGGTATAAAAAGGTATAAGGTATAAGGAGATATAAAATTTTCAATAATATCAATTAATAAAATTAAGTTCACTCTTTACACTTCACACTTTAAGTACAAAAAATAATAATGTGGTGCGATAATTTTGAACAGCAGTTTATATATATATATATATATATATATATATATATATATATATATATATATATATATATATATATATATATATATATATATATATTTATATATATATATATATATATATATATATATATATATATATATATATATATATATATATATATATATATATTTATATATATATATATATATATATATATATATATATATATATATATATATATATATATATATATATATATATATATATATATAAAATTATGCGATAATTTTGAACAGCAGTTTATATATATATATATATATATATATATATATATATATATATATATATATATATATATATATATATATATATATATATATATATATATATATATATATATATATATATATATTTATATATATATATATATATATATATATATATATATATATATATATATATATATATATATATATATATATATATATAAAATTATGCGATAATTTTGAACAGCAGTTTATATATATATATATATATATATATATATATATATATATATATATATATATATATATATATATATATATATATATATATATATATATATATATATATATATATATATATATATATATATATATATATATATATATAAACTGTTGTTCAAAATTATCGCACCACGTTAATATTTGCTAAAATTTGAGGTCTTATAACTTTTTCACTTTTAGTCCAATTTTGATAATTTTTTTAGGATACTGTAGATTAAACGACTAATTTCAACTTGCATATCCAGTCTTTTGTTAACTGAGGACGGTTTAGGTATTATACAGGGCTAACTAAAAGGTTGTTATATAACCCTAATTTTAAAACACTCTGTGGAATAATTTCGTAACTAAATTCTTTAAAAATACCAATTTTTGTTAAGAACCATTCCTTTCCTAAATTTTGTTTTTTGGTCCATGTCTTTAGATGCATTGGTTCAAAATTATCGCACCATACAGAAATCAATTGAAAAAACTTTCAGGGCGAGAAGAAACATTTTTTTTAATTAACAAGAAAACAAAGGAAAACAATGAAATAAAATTATGTGAGCTGATCACTAGTAGGTTGTGTTGCCACCTCTAGCTCGGATTACAGCCTGAATCCGCCGTGGCATACTTCTAATGAGGTTTTGAATGACGGGTTGAGGAATATTATCCCACTCATGAAGAGTAACCTGTTCCAGCTGTTGAAGGTTCTGTGGGGCAGGTAGACGTCGTCTCACTGCTCTCTTAATGATGTCCAATAGGTGTTCGATGTGATTTAAATCCGGGCTTAATGCTGGCCAGTTCAAAACATCAATATGGACTTCATTCAAGTACTCAACACAAATTCTTGCTACATGTGGTCTTGCATTATCTTGCATGAATATGAAATCAGGACCAATAAACGGAGCATTACATGCTCCTGGAGAATGTTCTCTACGTAGTATTCCGCATTCATTGCCCTTGCATGAATAGGGACTAACTCCGTACGGCCATCGAAAGAAATACCCGCCCAAAACATTTTGGAGCCACGACCAAAGGGTTCGTTTAGAACGAAATTGAAGGCAGCTTCCCTTTCCCCTTGTCTTCTATACACACGTTACCGCCCATCACAAGATTTTAGGTTTATTTTTGTTTCATCGGAGAATAGGACTTTCCTTCAGTCATCGATAGTCCAATTTTCATGTGCTCGTGCAAATCGTACACGAGCTACCTTCTGAGCCCTAGTAAGTTATTGTGCCTTTATGGGCCTTCTACTGATCAAACCTGCCTCCCGTAGTCTTCTCCTTACAGTAAGAGCAGAAACTTGAACATTTCTAACCATCTCAAGTTCACTCTTCAATTTCGAACTTGTTACTGTCCGATTTCTTAAAGCATTTTGGCGGAGAAAATGGCCATCCCTAACATTCGTCGCCCTTTTTCTACCCTGCCCATGTCTCCTGGAGTAAGAACCAGTTGCCCTGTGGCGTTCTAACATTCGACTTATTGCCGAATGGTTAACACCCAGCATTCGAGAGACATATCGCATACTTCTACCCTCTTCAACCAAAGTTTGCGCTCTTACACATTCCAATGCTGTCAAATGTCTCACACGATTCATTATTTTAAATTGCTGAATATTCCTCAACACCGTATTGTTTTTAGAAATGTCAAAATGAGATTGCATACACCCAAGCATTGGTTATTGGTTGACATACGCCGCCTATGTTTTACATGTCACTTGTAACAGCAGAGTAAATTAACAGTAAACTGTTGGTGACAAATTCATTTTGCTCTTAAAAATGAACCAATGTATCTAAAGACATGGACCAAAAAACAAAATGTAGGAAAGGAATGGTTCTTAAGAAAAATTGGTAGTTTTAAAGAATTTGGTTCCGAAATTATTCCGCAGAGTGTTTTAAAATTAGGGTTATATAACAACCTTTTAGTTAGCCCTGTATAATACCTAAACCGTCCTCAGTTAACAAAAGACTGGATATGCAAGTTGAAATTAGTCGTTTTATCTACAGTATTCTAAAAATTATCAAAATTGGACTAAAAGTAAAAAAATTATGAGACCTCAAATTTTAGCAAATATTAACGTGGTGCGATAATTTTGAACAGCAGTTTATATATATATATATATATATATATATATATATATATATATATATATATATATATATATATATATATATATATATATATATATATATATATATATATATATATATATATATATATATATATATATATATATATATATATATATGTTTGTTTTGAGGTTTATATAATCAAGAAATGTGTAAAAAACTACGATTATTTGAGTATTCACCGCATATTTTCAATACGCACCAGTGTATTATATAGACCTCTGAGAGTATTGGATTGGAGTGTTTTACAAGTTTAAGCCATTTTCCCACGAGAATATTGATTTCCACATTTCCTATTAAACTCTCTCCAACGAAAAACACGCTTTAAGAAGAGACGCAATCTCCCAAAGGGTGCTGGGTACTTGTTTGCGATACTTACAGCATCCGAGGTAGCACATAATCATGCTATCAGGAATCTAACTTATGAACTTTAGATTGTCTGCCACGTAGATGTAATCTGATGGGGCCCACGCTATCGGCATTTACTTAGAATGGTTATTTCATTGTTCTACTGTCTTGGATCTACAATATACCCAATAAATTGTAAAAGGTTTCTTTATAATTAATTTCACTTAGGTACTTATAAAAAACGATTTACCTAGCTATGCATTTATGTAATAATTTTCGTGTATTTTAGAAAAACTTAGTTTTCGTTCGTTAGTAATTTGTAAATTTCAAAAAATATATAACTGAGTCTATTTTCGATATCAAGTATATACAGTATAATTTCCAGCAAATGAATTCATCTATGTACAAATTGCAAGTTTCATATTTTTCACTCCACCCTAAAACCTTTTCATCTGAATGTGTGTTATCTTCTTAATATACAAAATTCTCGTGTCACGGTGTTTGTAATTAAACTCCTTCGAAATGGCTTTACCGCTTTTCGTGAAATTTCGTGTGCATATCGGTTAGGTCTGCGAATCGGACAACATCAATTTTTCATCCCCCTAAATGTTAAGGGTGGTCCACTCCTATTTTTTTTTATTTTTTAGACAAAATTTTTTGTTTTTATTTTTTTATGATACAGCATAAAAGAATACATACAACTCCAAATTTTCACCCCTCTACAATCAACCCCTATTTTTTATTTGTTAATTAAAAACTTTAATTTTTTTGGCAAGATTTTTTTTTATTTTCATGACAAAAAAAAGAAAGAATAAAAAATCCCTTATACGATCAACCTCTATTTTTCCATCGCGATTTTAATTTTTTTTATTCTATTCACAGATCCGCAATATGGCAATCGAATATAATAATTGTAGTACGATAAATTCTTATTCAGAGTTTATAATTTCAATTTCCTTTAAGTATGATTTTTTTCTCAATTCAATTTGATCTCCCGCCCTCGCCGGTCGATAACTGATCAACTATCAATCGATCAGTTATCCCCGCCAGGTGTCTGCCGTTGTCACCACTCATCCAGTGAGGATGAGTGGTGACGAAGCCGGTCTCCTGTCTTACTCACTATACATTTTTCAGCCATTTGTGTTGCAATCGTAGCAGTTTACGTATTATTTTAATTTGTCTGTGCAACTCTCATGTTAATTTTACTCTCATCGTAAATTTATCATTAATTTCCAGTACAATAATTATTTATTCACAATTTATTAATAACTGATAAAGATAGTATTAACTCTCAGTTAATTAAGTGATCTGTAAATAAACACGTGTTGTAAGCTCCCGCCAACAACGGCCATTACCGTACCTGTATATATTGTACTTAACATTTTTTGGAAATAGTTTTAAATCAAAACGAAAACGTGTATGTGTTTAATAAATATACGTGTTTTATTATTGTGAAAGGTAAGTCAAATAATAAGCAAATTAATACAATATTAAGTCACTGTTTTTCACCAATACACTGATACTTTCACTGACACTGACACTGACAGCAATACTTTCTATCAGTTTAAATATTTTAACTTCATTTATTTATATGTTCTATGTACAGTCAGCAATGCCAAAAAGACGCAAAGGGGTCAATTTGAGTCGTCGAACAATCAATTCTAGAGCCGTGCGAGATATAAGAGCACGAAGATCAGGCGAACAAATCCAAGAAAACAATGCAGATATGCGTGTGAGCATGGCGCAGTTACGTGAATCACAATCGCAAGAGGCACGAGATGAACGAAATCAACAAAGACAACTAGAACGAAGAGAAACGCGCAGATACATAGTCGACAGACGTAGAGGAAATGGGCCAACAAGTTCATCGAGCATTTACATCAGATTTATTTCTTCGACTAGCATTCCAGTAAGAGCCTGATGTTGAATATTCTGCTCATTCCAAAGTGGTTATTGGTACTTTGGAAAAGGAATGCCCGCATTGTCATGCACTTAAATTTAAAAATGAGCCAGTTGGGATACGTTGCTCATCAGGAAAAGTACAACTAACCGAAATTGAAACACCATCTGAACCATTGCACGGTTACTTATCGGTACAGATCCAAATTCTAGCCTCTTCCTGAAGTCAATTCATGTTTCCAAATGACATCGTTTGGAGCAACAGAAATAGTTAACAATATTGCTGCAAACGGTCAACAATTTTATTCCACTTTCAAAATCAAACGCCAAGTTTACCACAAAGTGGGCTCTTTGCAATAAAGCATACTTTCATTGTTTACAACGCCTTCGATTATAAGTACATCCCCGCACACTTATAGTAGATAGTTATTTTTTTTGAACTAAACAACTTTGAACTTTGAACTTTGACATGGCAAAATAACGTTTGCCGGGTCAGCTAGTGTATATATATATATATATATATATATATATATATATATATATATATATATATATATATATATATATATATATATATATATATATATATATATATATATATATATATATATATATATATATATATATATATATAATAAAAGTAGGACCGTCCCTAATTGGGAACCTTGTAGGACGCCAGGACGCCCGATTGAAACGGTTTAATTTCAGATATAGAATTTGATATTAGATTATCAGTTTGGTATTTCAGGGAAATATATTGTTACATATTGATAACGATCTGTCAGAATTTCTTATATATATTAATTAATTTATCAGGCAGAATAAAAATCGCGAATATCATTTCCCAGAAAAAAGTTTCGGACGAAAGTTTTACAGTTTGAAGGGAGACATTCGATGCTACTAATACTTTTGACCTTGGGGTGGATGGTTCAAGGTCATTAAAATGCAGTTGTGTTGTTTTAAAACGTAACCCCTATTTTTTATATCGGCAATCGATTTTACGTCAAAAAGCATGAAACTTTTTTTTTAAAACGTAATTGTTGACTTATTTGGCTTCCATAATTAAAATTTTCAAATTTTGTAAATTTTTCCCCGGCTAATGATGAGTTTCTGAGAAAAATTTCAAGAGACGAAAAGTTATTAGAATTTTGCGTATCTACACGAATTTTTGCATAATTTTCTGGTTTTTTTAAAATTATAAAAAAAATATAAAAAAATCATGTTCATATCGTATTTCAAATTATAGTGTTCAAATCGTAGCTCAAATCATAGTGTTACATATCGTTGGAAAGGTAATTTCATGCTTTATTAATGTAGTCTCCCTTAATATAGAATCCGATAGATGCCGTTATTTCAAAAGAATGTTATTTTATAGATTTTTCTCAAAAAAATTAAGTACAATCCTTTACATAAATGAAATCAGCTCAAAAGTTTGAGAAGTATAGCGCCAATAAATCATTCCAATAAATCATTGTATTATTTAAGCAACACTTAAAATTCAGCCTATTTAATGATTTACTGGCCCTATTTATCCAACTCATATTTTTCACGTTTTCTTAAAAAAGTTAAGTAGCGCGATAAAACTTTTTATTTCTTACTCTGGAGAGCATAAAAATATCCACATTTTGACGTGAAAAATCAATCCTGCTTACTGCTGACTGACTGACGTTCTTACCTTCATATTTCGAATTGAACATTTCAAACTTCTTTATGTGTAAAGTGACAACATTATTTACTGTCACCTTATTATTAGCGCAGCTGTTCTCTCCTCGAACGCTTTAACTGGATTCTGTGCATTGTTATATGTAACCACGGATATGCCGTATAGAAAAACATTTGCATGTCCTGGTTACCATCCTCCCTTCTTATTATTATGATACAATCTGACCAATCAGATTAATGCCTATTATTTAATTTATGTAATTTTATGTCAATATTTTGACATATGTCAAAAAGTACCTTTTTTCAAAATGCTACCCCCCCCCCCCCCGTATATTTTTACACAGATCTATTGAATTTTTTTTAATTGATGATATTTGAGGAAGAACAATAAATAGAGAACATAGATAAAAAAAAGGGTTTTTGTTATCTATCTTTTAAAACAAACATTGTAGATAAGTGTCAAAATATACGGGAAAAGCCTTGTACTACGTAGATCCACAAACTAAATATCAATCAACATGCCGATTTACTTTTAATGAAATCCTCTACAATGTCTATGCCTTCAGTATGTCTCATAAAATGTATCCTGTTTGGTATCCTTTATCCTGATATGTATCCTTTAAAATTTACCTACGTTTGAAGGATTCGATTCTTGAAGTGCAATATAGGCACTTTTTGTAAGGGGGCATCATTACCGTCGGCTTTAGGAGGATTACTACTCATATTGTCACTAGAATGAGAACAGCGAAGGGAGATTTCGCCCTAAGCGGTTTTAAAACAGATTGGGGCATTACATGAATTTTCGTCTAAGCCTTATAACAAAAAATCAATTAGAAGTCTATCCCACGTTTTATAACTCATGAATAAAACAAGAACATCAGCCGGAGGGATTTATATTTAATCTCGAATATATAATCTGCCAGAATTTTTGTGCCAAGAAATTATCATAACGCGAAATACCTATATCACTATTATTCGTCACTCTCCTAACCCGCTGACTCGCTGAAATAAAAGTTTTTTCTTGTTCGAGCTGTGAGTTTCGTATGATATTCGAGGAATTGGCACAATTCATTTTCGGTGATATGTTCAGTATTCTTTTGCGAGTTCCAAATTTTTTCAGTTTTCATACAGTTCAGAGTCACACAGTTTTAGCTTAACCTCGGTACTAAGGTAGTCTCTATGCATGTATAACACCTTAAGTTTGGCAAATGATTTTTGTATAAGATGACTCACGTGTTTAGAAAATCGAAGAGAGGTGTCCACCCATAAACCCAAATTCTTATAGCTTTCTCTGAGAACGATACGATGGCCATTTAATTTAATATTGAAGTCAGGGTCGTTAATAACAAGATGCTTGCTTCCGAAAACTAACAATTCAGTTTTAGACTGATTTAACACAAGCTCATGAGCTAAAGATACTTCAGAAATAGTGTCTAAATCAGTATTAATTTTCGTCATAGCCAAGGGTAAGGTTTCAAAACTAAAGGGAAGATATACCTCATCAGCGTATTTTAATATTCCATATGATTCAGAAGATATTTGCATTGAAAATTATTTTAAAATTTTGAATTATTCCAACCTATTGGCTAGCAGTGTATTTTGAATTACTACCTCCGTAAATAATCGTATGATGGCACCAGTTTTATTACAACGTTTACTCCGGAGATTTATTAGTAGATATAATATTCTCTAATATACCACCTCTCTGACGCAGGGCGTAATATAAATTGATATTAGGCGATAAAATGTTTTAGATTGATTACGTCTATCACATGTAGGTTATGTCGGCTATCAAGTGCCGTATGGTCAAAGCATTATTATAATGGACACTACGAATTACGTTATTTGAAGTTATTACCCAAACATAAATAGCAAATCTATTAAAAATAACGCATTTAATAAAGTAATTATTATTAGTAGATATTTAGTTTCCCTCAGCATCGAGATGCGTCTGGTCCATAATTCTGAAATAACATGTAACTGCTCATCTATATAGTCCAGTCAATAAAAAAGGTGTATAGTGCGAGCAGAGACGTAAGCGAACCTCTCAGAAACTTGTTCAAGGTGCTTAGAAGGTCCACAAAGAGGGTCCACTGTTGAGTTTTTTGCTTATAATTATGTCGGAAACATCCATAATAATTTTCATCTCAGCTACCGTTCGATAGTGCCTACGTTTTGGAATATTTTCCATCGTTCACTGATATTATATCACAATCATAGTAAAACAGCACTACATATACGCGAATATCTCAAACAACGCATTACACTATCGCGAATGACTGCTTCACATAACTCTATAAAACATCGATGCATAGTCTAAATGCTGTTCAAAATACTATCGATATTAAAAATTATTTTAAAAAACGATGGAATTTATTCCACTGCAACTTTGTGTAAGGAGGCTAATAAAATTAATTTCATCTATTCGTTTTTTCTTCAAATCTCGAATTAGTTGTTAATTGTGAATCTTTAGATCGCTTCACAATTCCGTATGCGCTGGATATTCCACCGATCGTATTTTTTTATGGACAAATTGTGGCGCTTGATAGAACCAAAAATGAGCGCCCCATCAGAAATCCTGCAAACGCTGCAATTACCAGCTGGGAGATCTAAACGTGAAACTTTCAAGTTCCACGCAGAAAATGAATTGCCCAATTATGCAAAAGTGCAATTTCCCAAGTTTTATTAAAACTGTGAATTCGGTGGAGGCTATCAAACACAGTGATTTAGCTCGGTATATTTCCTTCTTAATTTTCGTGTTTGGTGTAAACCGAGTAGGAAAATTGTTGCTCTGATGAGCAACATTTATTTACCTTTTCAATTATACGTAAATAATAGTTAGGGTAGTAAATATGTATTAGTTAGGTACACTAAATTACACTAGGGTAGGATGATGTATGTAGACTGTAGAATATGAACATGTTTTCATTTCTAAGAGAACTTGGACCGAACGAATTTTTTTCTAGAATATATCGTGATATATATTGATTTAGCCATAAATTAGCAACAAATGACGTAATACTTTCTTTTCGATATTTACGTTTGCAATCTTTAAAGAACGATAAAATATTTTGTTTGATAATACTGTTTTCATGGAAAAAACATTTTTCTACAAGTGTCTGAAAGTTTACTTTCCTGCGCGCATTTTATTTTCGAAAGCTTCACGCGATTGGTGCTGTACATTCACAAGGACCTTCAGGAAAAAACTACCTATCACTTATGCTTCTCGAATACTCTGTACTCTGTAATGCGGAATCTAAATACGGTACAATAGAACGTGAACTATTAGCTATAGTTTGGACAGTAAAACACTTCAGACCGTATATTTTTGGGAAAAAGTTTAAATCGATAACCGATCATTAACTTAGCTATTCTCTATAAAAGATCCAGGAAGCTGTGTAGCTAGTTGGCGTTTGAAACTAGAATAACACGACTGATACTTATAATTACATAGAAGTTATATTTAGATTGCTTAAAGATATACCCTTGGAAAGGACAAAAGCGTTCAATTTACCTCAACTATGTGATTTTATTACTACCAACTTTAAATAGTATTATAAGGAACAATATTTAGATATTTTGCGAAAACGAGCATCCAAGACGGTTATTTATCGTTGTTTGCCTGATGCAAAGTACGCGACTGCTGAAGATATAATAAAACTTAATGACTGAATATGAAGTGAAGAGCGACGCTTCCCAAGGAACTGGTATGCTCCCCAAGGAACTGGTACGCTTCCCAAGGACGATTCACTGGTAAACGTTGTAAGCACCAGGCAGCGGTGGTAAATAAGTTTAATATACATTCAGTTTGTAACACGTTATCTTTAAAAGTTAAATGTCAGCCTTACCAGATTGCAACCTGGAAGCACGGATTGAAAGCACTTCAGTCAAGCAGAAAACTGATGAAGATGTTAAAACAGATTCAGTTTCTTCATTAGTACATTTTAATTCTGCTGTGAATATTGATGATGATAAAGATAATATTGGCGACAACATCACTTACGAAAACCATGATATTGCCTAAGTAAAAGAAAAATGGAAGCAGCACTCAGAAAAATAATGGGACATTTGGAAAGAAGCCCATCAATATTTTATGCTGCAATTAAAGCGTATTTAAGCAATTACGATAAATACGCTAACTCAGAGCAGACTGAGTGTGTAAAAAGAAACGACCGAAAGCTACACGAAAAAGAGGTAAGCATATATCTGTACAGCCTATATCGATTGCTCGTAGAAAGATCGGTCGTTTATAAGAGAGAGCCAGATGACAATTTGAGCATAAATTTGTGCATTTTAAACATTTTTAATGTTTTCGGCAGACACATTTTAAACTGTTACATCCAGTTTCACAGCTGAAGCAAATAGTTTTGAGAAATATTTCCGGAATTAATTCCTTTAATGTAAATTAAATAAATAGGCATCTACGCATATAATTTAAAGATTTTAAAAGATTTTACAACTCTCTCAAAATATTGTAGATGTCTTATTAAATATTAACTTCATTAACTTATTTGGTTGTTAATTTTTAATTATTAATTGTTAATTTTTAATTGTTAATTGTTAACAATTTTTTTGTTTATCAATGTAACATATAATCTTACGTTTTTCGATTAATGATTAAAAAAAATTTCGAATTCGAGTTTTTTTCGTTTATTTGTGAGAAAATTTGAGAACATTTACCATAGTAATGGATATTTTTTTACACCATCAGAAAGTAGAGATTTCAATGAATAAAAAGCCCATCCACTTTTTTGAAAAAGCAGATATATTGATGCGAGAATTTTCGATTGAAAATTAGGGTGCTTTTTCGATATTAAGTCAAAATAAGGTGAAAAAATAGATATTTTAAATAAAAAAAATTACAGTGTGTTTGGGACATAAAAAGGTAAGTTTTTACCAAATTTCTTAAAAAAAAATTTCATCCTACTATTATTTTTTCACTTTTTACCATTTTCAAAGGCTTCAGCCCCGGTCTATATGTATTAGCCCATTCTAATCGGTCTAGTATGGATATCGGCAACTTTCTCTTTCATTTGGCTTGTGTTTAACTAATATAATTTGAAAGACGAGCTTGGCAGTGACTACAATAATTATGAAGTATCTACTAAATTATTATACTATGACATATTTGTCGACATATTCTAATATCTATGCAAACATGTTCTGTTAGCGAATTTAATCTTCATATAGCTGTAATTATATCATGTCATTTATTGTGTCACGTGTTGCGGCTTGAACATAAATGTAATGGGGAAACGCGGTTGCACGTAATTGTATATCTGTCCCCATGTTTGGCAAGCACTATATACGTTTCTTGCTCACCAGATAATTTTCACTGAAATTCTAACGCGACGTTGCGTCAAAGTTAGAAAGTTCTTTGAGGCCCTTTGCGTATAAAAATACAGATAAATGTTTACCTTGTCTACGGTAATATCCTTCTGTCAATTTTTTCAAATTATCACAAATTATGGATAACAAACAACGTTATGGCTATTTATAAACGATATTAATGTATGTATAGCACTACTACAATATCAGGAGTTTACGAAACAGTTTGAATCTGGCTGCCGATGCTAGTAATTTCGCTATTGGAGCAATATTCGCATCAAGAACGCTTATGGAAACAGAGTAGAAGTACTCAACAATAGAGAAAGATATGTTTGCTATTGTGTGGGCGGCAACGTACTTCCGCCCCTATTTATTTGGCAGAAGGTTCAATATTTTTCCTTCCCGTGGCTCTCTTCTTTAAAATATGCCAAATCAAAGCTAGTAATATGGCGATTGGCATGGGAGGAATACGAATACGAAGTAGAGTATAAAAATAGCAAAGCAAAAACGCCGATTCTCTCTCAAGAGTAGGAATTAACACCAAATTAACAGTCAGGCTAAAGCATAAAAGAATTAGTTAAAACCTTAGTAGTGGAGTGGATCTGGAAAGAAATATATGTCAAAAACAGACAACCCAAATTTAATAATTTTTTCCCCAACCTATCAAATCGGGTCCTCTCATTATTTTGGCATGGTTTGTGCAGACCGTGTCAATGGGGGGAAGCATGGGAAAATTGTTTTTGATGCATATCTCGGCGGTTTTTCACTTTAGAAAAAAAAGTTGATATAAAAAATTAAGAGTACGACAAAGCACACCCGCTTATTTAAGGCTAAGCGAAATCGGATAATTATTTCCCGAGATATCGCAAATCTTAGTTGCGAATATAAGAAAATACAAATTGATTTTTACATTGGGGGGGAGTTTGATGGAGGCTCAATTTTCTGTTATTGAAGAAAATAGAAATCTCCGCCGATCCCGCATTTGCATCCGTGCTACCGCATTTTTAGCAGCGTTGTCAAGTATAACCGATTTCCAGGAATTTAAGAAAAACAAACGATTTTATATACATCGCCCATTATGACATTATCATGTAGTATAACAAAATATTGATCACACTATATACCTTTCGTCATATCATAAAATAATTGGATGGTGAATGTGATTCAGAATAAGAATGTTTCCCATTCAAATATTACGGATCCATTTTACACGTTCCTCGGCCGTGTCACATCGGCATCAGTGGCATTCATTTGGATGCCTAAATTGCCTACTACCATCGAACGTTTTGTGGTAAAGTGGGGTCAACAATAATTCTTGGAATAGAAGTAATACATTTATTCTATAATTCAGTGTATTATTTTTATGGGTTTTGTGTTGATTAGTTAAAATTGATTAGTTATTAATATTCTATCAAAACACAACACTTGTTGAGTGAAAGCGCCTTTATAGTGATGATTTTAGCTTGCTGTAAGAAAAGTTATACTGCCCCAATCT
>CAXKVY010004897.1:0-28113 GCA_964058915.1 Tetropium fuscum
GAAGCCGGTCTCCTGTCTTACTCACTATACATTTTTCAGCCATTTGTGTTGCAATCGTAGCAGTTTACGTATTATTTTAATTTGTCTGTGCAACTCTCATGTTAATTTTACTCTCATCGTAAATTTATCATTAATTTCCAGTACAATAATTATTTATTCACAATTTATTAATAACTGATAAAGATAGTATTAACTCTCAGTTAATTAAGTGATCTGTAAATAAACACGTGTTGTAAGCTCCCGCCAACAACGGCCATTACCGTACCTGTATATATTGTACTTAACATTTTTTGGAAATAGTTTTAAATCAAAACGAAAACGTGTATGTGTTTAATAAATATACGTGTTTTATTATTGTGAAAGGTAAGTCAAATAATAAGCAAATTAATACAATATTAAGTCACTGTTTTTCACCAATACACTGATACTTTCACTGACACTGACACTGACAGCAATACTTTCTATCAGTTTAAATATTTTAACTTCATTTATTTATATGTTCTATGTACAGTCAGCAATGCCAAAAAGACGCAAAGGGGTCAATTTGAGTCGTCGAACGATCAATTCTAGAGCCGTGCGAGATATAAGAGCACGAAGATCAGGCGAACAAATCCAAGAAAACAATGCAGATATGCGTGTGAGCATGGCGCAGTTACGTGAATCACAATCGCAAGAGGCACGAGATGAACGAAATCAACAAAGACAACTAGAACGAAGAGAAACGCGCAGATACATAGTCGACAGACGTAGAGGAAATGGGCCAACAAGTTCATCGAGCATTTACATCAGATTTATTTCTTCGACTAGCATTCCAGTAAGAGCCTGATGTTGAATATTCTGCTCATTCCAAAGTGGTTATTGGTACTTTGGAAAAGGAATGCCCGCATTGTCATGCACTTAAATTTAAAAATGAGCCAGTTGGGATACGTTGCTCATCAGGAAAAGTACAACTAACCGAAATTGAAACACCATCTGAACCATTGCACGGTTACTTATCGGTACAGATCCAAATTCTAGCCTCTTCCTGAAGTCAATTCATGTTTCCAAATGACATCGTTTGGAGCAACAGAAATAGTTAACAATATTGCTGCAAACGGTCAACAATTTTATTCCACTTTCAAAATCAAACGCCAAGTTTACCACAAAGTGGGCTCTTTGCAATAAAGCATACTTTCATTGTTTACAACGCCTTCGATTATAAGTACATCCCCGCACACTTATAGTAGATAGTTATTTTTTTTGAACTAAACAACTTTGAACTTTGAACTTTGACATGGCAAAATAACGTTTGCCGGGTCAGCTAGTGTATATATATATATATATATATATATATATATATATATATATATATATATATATATATATATATATATATATATAATAAAAGTAGGACCGTCCCTAATTGGGAACCTTGTAGGACGCCAGGACGCCCGATTGAAACGGTTTAATTTCAGATATAGAATTTGATATTAGATTATCAGTTTGGTATTTCAGGGAAATATATTGTTACATATTGATAACGATCTGTCAGAATTTCTTATATATATTAATTAATTTATCAGGCAGAATAAAAATCGCGAATATCATTTCCCAGAAAAAAGTTTCGGACGAAAGTTTTACAGTTTGAAGGGAGACATTCGATGCTACTAATACTTTTGACCTTGGGGTGGATGGTTCAAGGTCATTAAAATGCAGTTGTGTTGTTTTAAAACGTAACCCCTATTTTTCATATCGGCAATCGATTTTACGTCAAAAAGCATGAAACTTTTTTTTTAAAACGTAATTGTTGACTTATTTGGCTTCCATAATTAAAATTTTCAAATTTTGTAAATTTTTCCCCGGCTAATGATGAGTTTCTGAGAAAAATTTCAAGAGACGAAAAGTTATTAGAATTTTGCGTATCTACACGAATTTTTGCATAATTTTCTGGTTTTTTTAAAATTATAAAAAAAATATAAAAAAATCATGTTCATATCGTATTTCAAATTATAGTGTTCAAATCGTAGCTCAAATCATAGTGTTACATATCGTTGGAAAGGTAATTTCATGCTTTATTAATGTAGTCTCCCTTAATATAGAATCCGATAGATGCCGTTATTTCAAAAGAATGTTATTTTATAGATTTTTCTCAAAAAAATTAAGTACAATCCTTTACATAAATGAAATCAGCTCAAAAGTTTGAGAAGTATAGCGCCAATAAATCATTCCAATAAATCATTGTATTATTTAAGCAACACTTAAAATTCAGCCTATTTAATGATTTACTGGCCCTATTTATCCAACTCATATTTTTCACGTTTTCTTAAAAAAGTTAAGTAGCGCGATAAAACTTTTTATTTCTTACTCTGGAGAGCATAAAAATATCCACATTTTGACGTGAAAAATCAATCCTGCTTACTGCTGACTGACTGACGTTCTTACCTTCATATTTCGAATTGAACATTTCAAACTTCTTTATGTGTAAAGTGACAACATTATTTACTGTCACCTTATTATTAGCGCAGCTGTTCTCTCCTCGAACGCTTTAACTGGATTCTGTGCATTGTTATATGTAACCACGGATATGCCGTATAGAAAAACATTTGCATGTCCTGGTTACCATCCTCCCTTCTTATTATTATGATACAATCTGACCAATCAGATTAATGCCTATTATTTAATTTATGTAATTTTATGTCAATATTTTGACATATGTCAAAAAGTACCTTTTTTCAAAATGCTACCCCCCCCCCGTATATTTTTACACAGATCTATTGAATTTTTTTTAATTGATGATATTTGAGGAAGAACAATAAATAGAGAACATAGATAAAAAAAGGGTTTTTGTTATCTATCTTTTAAAATAAACATTGTAGATAAGTGTCAAAATATACGGGAAAAGCCTTGTACTACGTAGATCCACAAACTAAATATCAATCAACATGCCGATTTACTTTTAATGAAATCCTCTACAATGTCTATGCCTTCAGTATATCTCATAAAATGTATCCTGTTTGGTATCCTTTATCCTGATATGTATCCTTTAAAATTTACCTACGTTTGAAGGATTCGATTCTTGAAGTGCAATATAGGCACTTTTTGTAAGGGGGCATCATTACCGTCGGCTTTAGGAGGATTACTACTCATATTGTCACTAGAATGAGAACAGCGAAGGGAGATTTCGCCCTAAGCGGTTTTAAAACAGATTGGGGCATTACATGAATTTTCGTCTAAGCCTTATAACAAAAAATCAATTAGAAGTCTATCCCACGTTTTATAACTCATGAATAAAACAAGAACATCAGCCGGAGGGATTTATATTTAATCTCGAATATATAATCTGCCAGAATTTTTGTGCCAAGAAATTATCATAACGCGAAATACCTATATCACTATTATTCGTCACTCTCCTAACCCGCTGACTCGCTGAAATAAAAGTTTTTTCTTGTTCGAGCTGTGAGTTTCGTATGATATTCGAGGAATTGGCACAATTCATTTTCGGTGATATGTTCAGTATTCTTTTGCGGGTTCCAAATTTTTTCAGTTTTCATACAGTTCAGAGTCACACAGTTTTAGCTTAACCTCGGTACTAAGGTAGTCTCTATGCATGTATAACACCTTAAGTTTGGCAAATGATTTTTGTATAAGATGACTCACGTGTTTAGAAAATCGAAGAGAGGTGTCCACCCATAAACCCAAATTCTTATAGCTTTCTCTGAGAACGATACGATGGCCATTTAATTTAATATTTAAGTCAGGGTCGTTAATAACAAGATGCTTGCTTCCGAAAACTAACAATTCAGTTTTAGACTGATTTAACACAAGCTCATGAGCTAAAGATACTTCAGAAATAGTGTCTAAATCAGTATTAATTTTCGTCATAGCCAAGGGTAAGGTTTCAAAACTAAAGGGAAGATATACCTCATCAGCGTATTTTAATATTCCATATGATTCAGAAGATATTTGCATTGAAAATTATTTTAAAATTTTGAATTATTCCAACCTATTGGCTAGCAGTGTATTTTGAATTACTACCTCCGTAAATAATCGTATGATGGCACCAGTTTTATTACAACGTTTACTCCGGAGATTTATTAGTAGATATAATATTCTCTAATATACCACCTCTCTGACGCAGGGCGTAATATAAATTGATATTAGGCGATAAAATGTTTTAGATTGATTACGTCTATCACATGTAGGTTATGTCGGCTATCAAGTGCCGTATGGTCAAAGCATTATTATAATGGACACTACGAATTACGTTATTTGAAGTTATTACCCAAACATAAATAGCAAATCTATTAAAAATAACGCATTTAATAAAGTAATTATTATTAGTAGATATTTAGTTTCCCTCAGCATCGAGATGCGTCTGGTCCATAATTCTGAAATAACATGTAACTGCTCATCTAAAGGGTCCGCCAATAGGGACGCTCGATCTTTGACAGCTCATGGCGGCCATGTTGTTTGTGGTAGAGTTGGCAAACGTAGTTGTTATTATTCAGTGTATCTTCACAAATCACCATGAACCAATTCAGCCGTGAGCAACATGTGCAAATCGTTAAAACTTATTACGAAAATCATTCATCGGTTCGAGCAACGTTCCGCGCGCTCCGCCAATTTTACGGTGCAATTGATCGTCCTGCTGAGTCGACTATCCGTCGTTTGATTAACAAATTCGAGGCAACCGGTTCGGTGAACAATCAGCCAACACCGACGCGTCGTCGAAACGTCCGATCTGCCCAGAATGTCGCCGCTGTGCGCGATAGTGTGCGTGAAAATCCGCGACAGTCAATTTCACGTCGCGCACAGGAACTCCGCCTTTCGGAAACATCACTTCGCCGAATCTTGCATCTGGATTTGGGCATGCATCCGGTAAACGGCGAACGATACAGATCCATGATAACGAACTTTTTCTGGCATGAAATCGACAATATGGATGTCGAGGATATGTGGTTTCAGCAGGACGGCGTTACGAGCCACACAGCGCGCGCCACAATGGATCTTCTGCACGAGCGCTTCGGAGGAATGGTTATCTCGCGCGGAGGCGACATCAACTGGCCACCGAGATCGTGCGATTTAACCCCACTAGACTATTTCTTGTGGGGTTTTCTTAAATCACAGGTCTACGCAAACCAACCACAAAACACTGATGTCCTCAAAGTCAACATACGCCACGCCATCGATGAAATACAGCCCGATTTGTGCGCCAGAGTCATTGAAAATTGGACTTCTCGTATGCGCGCCACCCAGCGAAGCCGAGGTGGACATTTGACCGATATTATTTTCCATACATCATGCCTTCGAATACTCTTTCAAACAAAAAATAAATTTCATTTATACCTCTCACACAACTTGCTTTATTTCATTTTAAAGATCGAGCGCGCTTATTGGCGGACCCTTTATATAGTCCAGTCAATAAAAAAGGTGTATAGTGCGAGCAGAGACGTAAGCGAACCTCTCAGAAACTTGTTCAAGGTGCTTAGAAGGTCCACAAAGAGGGTCCACTGTTGAGTTTTTTGCTTATAATTATGTCGGAAACATCCATAATAATTTTCATCTCAGCTACCGTTCGATAGTGCCTACGTTTTGGAATATTTTCCATCGTTCACTGATATTATATCACAATCATAGTAAAACAGCACTACATATACGCGAATATCTCAAACAACGCATTACACTATCGCGAATGACTGCTTCACATAACTCTATAAAACATCGATGCATAGTCTAAATGCTGTTCAAAATACTATCGATATTAAAAATTATTTTAAAAAACGATGGAATTTATTCCACTGCAACTTTGTGTAAGGAGGCTAATAAAATTAATTTCATCTATTCGTTTTTTCTTCAAATCTCGAATTAGTTGTTAATTGTGAATCTTTAGATCGCTTCACAATTCCGTATGCGCTGGATATTCCACCGATCGTATTTTTTTATGGACAAATTGTGGCGCTTGATAGAACCAAAAATGAGCGCCCCATCAGAAATCCTGCAAACGCTGCAATTACCAGCTGGGAGATCTAAACGTGAAACTTTCAAGTTCCACGCAGAAAATGAATTGCCCAATTATGCAAAAGTGCAATTTCCCAAGTTTTATTAAAACTGTGAATTCGGTGGAGGCTATCAAACACAGTGATTTAACTCGGTATATTTCCTTCTTAATTTTCGTGTTTGGTGTAAACCGAGTAGGTAAATTGTTGCTCTGATGAGCAACATTTATTTACCTTTTCAATTATACGTAAATAATAGTTAGGGTAGTAAATATGTATTAGTTAGGTACACTAAATTACACTAGGGTAGGATGATGTATGTAGACTGTAGAATATGAACATGTTTTCATTTCTAAGAGAACTTGGACCGAACGAATTTTTTTCTAGAATATATCGTGATATATATTGATTTAGCCATAAATTAGCAACAAATGACGTAATACTTTCTTTTCGATATTTACGTTTGCAATCTTTAAAGAACGATAAAATATTTTGTTTGCAAATACTGTTTTCATGGAAAAAACATTTTTCTACAAGTGTGTCTGAAAGTTTACTTTCCTGCGCGCATTTTATTTTCGAAAGCTTCACGCGATTGGTGCTGTACATTCACAAGGACCTTCAGGAAAAAACTACCTATCACTTATGCTTCTCGAATACTCTGTACTCTGTAGTGCGGAATCTAAATACGGTACAATAGAACGTGAACTATTAGCTATAGTTTGGACAGTAAAACACTTCAGACCGTATATTTTTGGGAAAAAGTTTAAATCGATAACCGATCATTAACTTAGCTATTCTCTATAAAAGATCCAGGAAGCTGTGTAGCTACTTGGCGTTTGAAACTAGAATAACACGACTGATACTTATAATTACATAGAAGTTATATTTAGATTGCTTAAAGATATACCCTTGGAAAGGACAAAAGCGTTCAATTTACCTCAACTATGTGATTTTATTACTACCAACTTCAAATAGTATTATAAGGAACAATATTTAGATATTTTGCGAAAACGAGCATCCAAGACGGTTATTTATCGTTGTTTGCCTGATGCAAAGTACGCGACTGCTGAAGATATAATAAAACTTAATGACTGAATATGAAGTGAAGAGCGACGCTTCCCAAGGAACTGGTATGCTTCCCAAGGAACTGGTACGCTTCCCAAGGACGATTCACTGGTAAACGTTGTAAGCACCAGGCAGCGGTGGTAAATAAGTTTAATATACATTCAGTTTGTAACACGTTATCTTTAAAAGTTAAATGTCAGCCTTACCAGATTGCAACCTGGAAGCACGGATTGAAAGCACTTCAGTCAAGCAGAAAACTGATGAAGATGTTAAAACAGATTCAGTTTCTTCATTAGTACATTTTAATTCTGCTGTGAATATTGATGATGATAAAGATAATATTGGCGACAACATCACTTACGAAAACCATGATATTGCCTAAGTAAAAGAAAAATGGAAGCAGCACTCAGAAAAATAATGGGACATTTGGAAAGAAGCCCATCAATATTTTATGCTGCAATTAAAGCGTATTTAAGCAATTACGATAAATACGCTAACTCAGAGCAGACTGAGTGTGTAAAAAGAAACGACCGAAAGCTACACGAAAAAGAGGTAAGCATATATCTGTACAGCCTATATCGATTGCTCGTAGAAAGATCGGTCGTTTATAAACGTTACAATGGATTATTCTCTTTATTTTTACTAATATAATAATAGTAGGTAAAGTAATAAAATAATAGTAGGATAAAACCAATTGGAAAAGGAAGAGAATATAACCAAAATGAAAGGAAAAATAATTTACGGGCGGTCTGAGGTCGGGAAGCGGAGGGGCTGTTTTTAAGGGTAAAAAATGATTTCTCTCAATTTACCGCAAAACTACAAGTCCTATGGAAAAAAATTAAATGGCACAATTGTAGGTAATAAAAATATCTACAACTTTCCTATTTACACTTTTTTGAAAAATTTGGTGAAAACTTACCTTTTTATGTCCCAAATACACTGTAATTTTTTTTTATTTAAAATATTTATTTTTTCACCTTATTTTGACTTAATATCGAAAAAGCAACCTAATTTTCAATCGAAAAATCTCGTTTCAAAATATCTGCTTTTTTAAAATAGTGGGTGGGCTTTTTTGTTCGTTGAAATTTCTACTTTCTGATGGGTAAAAGACAATATACATTACTATGATAGATGTTCTCAGAAAATGCAAAGAAACGAAAAAAAACCGAATCCGGATTTTTTTTAAATCATTATGTACAATTTTGAACTATTTATTAAAATTTACACTTTAATTACTCGAAAAACTAGGGTTTAAAGGGGATTTCATCTAAAAAATGTGACAGCTGCAATTTTTTTCAGTAAAAAAGTTGATTTATTAAATTTTAATTACATTTAAACCATAGTCATAGAAAATCTCATAATATATAAATATACATGTAAATAGTACTATTGAATTTAGATACTTTATACTGATTACGTTATTCATTATAATATTTTTAAATAAATTAATCTTGTTATTTATAAATATCTTATCTTCAATTCTAATCATTATCCATTAGTTTTTGTCTCTTTGATGTTGATGGCATTTCTTCATCGTTAGATTCGACACACCTTCCTGATTCTAGTAATCTTCGAAATTTTCAAGACCATCACCGTCTTCGTCTCCAATATTATTTCCAGTCTGCATTGGTTCTTCATCCATAATTTCATGTGAATCATTAACTTCCTCGTATGTTGTTTCAGAGCATTTTTCAGAGCCAGATGACAATTTGAGCATAAATTTGTGCATTTTAAACATTTTTAATGTTTTCGGCAGACACATTTTAAACTGTTACATCCAGTTTCACAGCTGAAGCAAATAGTTTTGAGAAATATTTCCGGAATTAATTCCTTTAATGTAAATTAAATAAATAGGCATCTACGCATATAATTTAAAGATTTTAAAAGATTTTACAACTCTCTCAAAATATTGTAGATGTCTTATTAAATATTAACTTCATTAACTTATTTGGTTGTTAATTTTTAATTATTAATTGTTAATTTTTAATTGTTAATTGTTAACAATTTTTTTGTTTATCAATGTAACATAGAATCTTACGTTTTTCGATTAATTAAAGTGTAAATTTTAATAAATAGTTCAAAATTGTACATAATGATTAAAAAAAATTTCGAATTCGAGTTTTTTTCGTTTATTTGTGAGAAAATTTGAGAACATTTACCATAGTAATGGATATTTTTTTACACCATCAGAAAGTAGAGATTTCAATGAATAAAAAGCCCATCCACTTTTTTGAAAAAGCAGATATATTGATGCGAGAATTTTCGATTGAAAATTAGGGTGCTTTTTCGATATTAAGTCAAAATAAGGTGAAAAAATAGATATTTTAAATAAAAAAAATTACAGTGTGTTTGGGACATAAAAAGGTAAGTTTTTACCAAATTTCTTAAAAAATAATTTCATCCTACTATTATTTTTTCACTTTTTACCATTTTCAAAGGCTTCAGCCCCGGTCTATATGTATTAGCCCATTCTAATCGGTCTAGTATGGATATCGGCAACTTTCTCTTTCATTTGGCTTGTGTTTAACTAATATAATTTGAAAGACGAGCTTGGCAGTGACTACAATAATTATGAAGTATCTACTAAATTATTATACTATGACATATTTGTCGACATATTCTAATATCTATGCAAACATGTTCTGTTAGCGAATTTAATCTTCATATAGCTGTAATTATATCATGTCATTTATTGTGTCACGTGTTGCGGCTTGAACATAAATGTAATGGGGAAACGCGGTTGCACGTAATTGTATATCTGTCCCCATGTTTGGCAAGCACTATATACGTTTCTTGCTCACCAGATAATTTTCACTGAAATTCTAACGCGACGTTGCGTCAAAGTTAGAAAGTTCTTTGAGGCCCTTTGCGTATAAAAATACAGATAAATGTTTACCTTGTCTACGGTAATATCCTTCTGTCAATTTTTTCAAATTATCACAAATTATGGATAACAAACAACGTTATGGCTATTTATAAACGATATTAATGTATGTATAGCACTACTACAATATCAGGAGTTTACGAAACAGTTTGAATCTGGCTGCCGATGCTAGTAATTTCGCTATTGGAGCAATATTCGCATCAAGAACGCTTATGGAAACAGAGTAGAAGTACTCAACAATAGAGAAAGATATGTTTGCTATTGTGTGGGCGGCAACGTACTTCCGCCCCTATTTATTTGGCAGAAGGTTCAATATTTTTCCTTCCCGTGGCTCTCTTCTTTAAAATATGCCAAATCAAAGCTAGTAATATGGCGATTGGCATGGGAGGAATACGATTACGAAGTAGAGTATAAAAATAGCAAAGCAAAAATGCCGATTCTCTCTCAAGAGTAGAAATTAACACCAAATTAACAGTCAGGCTAAAGCATAAAAGAATTAGTTAAAACCTTAGTAGTGGAGTGGATCTGGAAAGAAATATATGTCAAAAACAGACAACCCAAATTTAATCATTTTTTCCCCAACCTATCAAATCGGGTCCTCTCATTATTTTGGCATGGTTTGTGCAGACCGTGTCAATGGGGGGAAGCATGGGAAAATTGTTTTTGATGCATATCTCGGCGGTTTTTCACTTTAGAAAAAAAAGTTGATATAAAAAATTAAGAGTACGACAAAGCACACCCGCTTATTTAAGGCTAAGCGAAATCGGATAATTATTTCCCGAGATATCGCAAATCTTAGTTGCGAATATAAGAAAATACAAATTGATTTTTACATTGGGGGGGAGTTTGATGGAGGCTCAATTTTCTGTTATTGAAGAAAATAGAAATCTCCGCCGATCCCGCATTTGCATCCGTGCTACCGCATATTTAGCAGCGTTGTCAAGTATAACCGATTTCCAGGAATTTAAGAAAAAACAAACGATTTTATATACAGCGCCCATTATGACATTATCATGTAGTATAACAAAATATTGATCACACTATATACCTTTCGTCATATCATAAAATAATTGGATGGTGAATGTGATTCAGAATAAGAATGTTTCCCATTCAAATATTACGGATCCATTTTACACGTTCCTCGGCCGTGTCACATCGGCATCAGTGGCATTCATTTGGATGCCTAGATTGCCTAATACCATCGAACGTTTTGTGGTAAAGTGGGGTCAACAATAATTCTCGGAATAGAAGTAATACATTTATTCTATAATTCAGTGTATTATTTTTATGGGTTTTGTTTTGATTAGTTAAAATTGATTAGTTATTAATATTCTATCAAAACACAACACTTCTTGAATGAAAGCGCCTTTATAGTGATGATTTTAGCTTGCTGTAAGAAAAGTTATACTGCCCCAATCTCCCATTGCGACAATTGTGTGTATATTTTGAAAATGTTTGTATGTCTCATATTTCGATGTTACAAGCAGTATGTACGTATGTATCTTATAACGGAATCTTAGAACGGGATTTTCACCCACTTCAAAACGTTAGATGGAACTGGAACTTTGCACACTTATCAAGGATCTATGACAATACAATAATATGACAATTTTGTACTAATGTCCTCACTGGGATCATCAAAAACCAGGATATTAAAAAAATGTGTCGTACATTGGCGCCTTCGGCAGAATATAGAATGTAATGAAATTTGATTTAATGAAATTTATATATAACAATTGATATCGTGCACCGCACGCTATTTTATAAAATCTTAATAGTTAAACATTATTTTTACTTTTTAGTTCGGTTTTCCTTTAAAGCGTGTTTTTTAAAAGTTTTTTTAAACTATAATTTATTTACAATATTCACACTGAAATGATGGATATGTTCATTGTACATTGTCAGCGACTATATTTTTTTGATTTGAGACAGTATTTTATTTCCCTCTGCATGTTATGACATATATAGCCAAATTAAATGAAAAGGATCGTAATCATTTTGAACGTTTCTGTGTTTTCCATGAGGATTATAAATTACAAAAGTTATAAATGGGTGACAAATTATAAAATATGCAACATTTAATTTATTATTACAGTGTAAACTCTTTATAACGAATCTCAAGGGACCGAGCATTTTTTTCGTTATATGGAGGGAAGAAAGAAAAATAACCAAATTCCAATTACAATAATTTTTTATTTTATTTCTTTCAATTGGTATCTAATTGGTATTCAATTGGTATCTAATTACGTTTATAAGTCTGTTAACTAAATTAATCCAAACACATATTAGTCTGTTAGCTTGAGTACTCAAGTAAAAATGGAGGAATGCACAAAGGGCCTAATGAAGCCTAAGTGCTGTAGGGGAAGTAAAACCACTACCCTCCGACCCATCATATACATACATACATACGTAGTCTGTTAACTTTTGTTAACAATTTTGTTAACTGTTATGCCTGACGTTTTTTGCTATGCCAATATTTGCATCCATTTGCTTAGTGGTGTAGTGGTTTTGTGTCTCTTTCAATAATGACGTCACTGACAATTTTATCTTTAATTTTATTATCTCTTTAATTCCAATTATTAGGTCTTTCTTATACACCTTAGATTTTAGGTACCACAAGAAAAACCTAGAGGTGTCAGATCAGGAGATCGAGCTGGCCATCCTAGGGCTAGGCTAGGCTAGGGCTAGGCTAGGAAAAAGTCGGAAAAATCCCCATCCAATCGCAAAATTGTAGATTTAGGTATCTAAAACTAAAATCCACATTTTGCGCAAACCAGGGTCTGCCGCCAGCGCCGCCATATTGCCAATATGGTCGTCAAAAATATACTTTTTCAAATATCTCAAAAACTAGTAATTTTTAGAAAAAATATGTAGAGCACAAGTGAAGAGGGGTTTAGTTAACGTTTTAGGCACAAGAGCAGATTAAATAAGAACATATAACAGTTTCACAGACAAATTTTTGAAACAAAAATTCTACGATGCGCACTTCACTGTGACCCGGCGAAAGAAGACGCAGATACACATCATAAATACAGCTATCGGGATGTCATCTTTATTTAAATACGCAATTATAGTTGTCGATGATCCTTCCAAAATTTCCCAGAGAAAATGTAATCCATTAATTACATAACAATAACAAAAGCAAGGCGGCTGTTTATGACCGCAGGTGTCTTTCTTTTGTTGGTTGCTGATTATAAAAACAATTACACTCTTAAATACGTCTGTAAATATTTGCTGACGTCTGAATATGAACATATTTCTTCATAATAGAGAGTGGCTGTTGCGTTATAAAGAGTGTATTAATGTATGGGTTTTGAGGTAACCACCCACATTTTACAAATTTCTATGTTATAGGGAGTTTTTCGTTACAACGAACGACGTTATAAAGAGTTTACACTGTATCCATATTTTATTGGAATTATCCGAGCGCATGATCCCCCATTTTTTTTCTGTTCTGTTCAGTTTTGTCAAAATAAATATTGAAAGTGGCTTGGACTTGTTTAAGAATCCCCCAATTTTCAAGTGACTTCAAAAAAGAGAAAGGTTCTCAATTCGACTGTATGTTTTTTGTATGTTCGTTACCTTAGAACTCTGTCATTTATAAATCAATTTTAAAAATTCTTTTTTAATGGAAAATGAGTGTTTTCAAGAGGGTCCCATTTTAGTGTTATTGGCATTGGACCTTGGATTCCTAAGATATACCGGGAACTCACCAGATAGAGCAGATTAAATGGCAAATACGCCGGTCACAAACCGAATTTATTGATATTTAAATTAATTAAAAACATATGTTTTATCGGATTAAATTATGAAGCTGAAAACCATTCCCGAATCAATTTAATCATCATAATCATGTAAAATTGGTACAGAGGCCACCTTGTTTTCCGCCATTTTGAATTTTTGTCTCCTTCAACCCATTCATTTGATATCCAAATCATGGGGGTGCATAAAAAATGAGTTCCTTTACTTTAATTTACCTGAATTAAATGGCCTCTCATTCAGGAGATGTATATTGATGGATTTGTTATTTTGCCTATCGGCTGCTCAGTGGATAAATGAATAGATAGTTAGTTAGAGGCTCTCACAGCACTTTGGTACCCTTAGATATATCATCTTGGATAGAGAAGTAACAGGTTGACAATTACTGACTTGTTCCATCTCTACATTTAATTTATATTTAAAAAAATAAATATTTGCACGCCAGGTGAGCAGTGGGCAGACCGCAGAAATGTCCAGATAATGATTATCAACTGTAACTTCTGTGAATCAGATTTTTACTTAGTAGAATAAAAGAGATATACTTTTAAAAGCAATATATTAACAAATAAATAAATGTACCAGTGGATGGTTGACATATAACGTAGAAATACTTAAAATTTACAATTCCTAAGCCTGAAGGGATTCAAAAAGTGACGCTAGGTAAAAGGTAATTACTCTTAACACTAAGTCAAGCTGAAATATTCAACATTTACAATGTACCCTGGTAAAATTGGTAAAAGTGAAAATATTACGTAAAGCCTGGTAATTCCTGTGGCAATAAAAATATACAAGGTATACCTTTCCTGATAGTCCAGTTTTCAGGATTTCAGGTAAGAAAAGCTCAGCTTAATCACCAGAAGAATTGTTTCTCGGTCATCAATTTATAGAAGAAAAAAATTACCAGTATAAGGTTTATCTTTACAACAAATTTGGAAGAAAAAAATATGTATAAATTTCCCGTATAAATTGAAAATTCGACCAATGGTGAATAGTTACTTAATTATGCAAGTAATTAAGGTGATTGATAAATATTTATCTAATAAGAAATCTCAACTGGAGACGAAAGTTAAATATCAAAAGATATAATAATAAAACTACAGCAAATTTGATTTTATATTCCCAAAAATTGCAGATATACGTTTATAAAATGATCAGTAAGAAAATGAAGACAGAAAAGTGGTATGCAAGTTAAGCTTATGACTAATATATATAGATAAACGTTAAATGCTCTTCGGTAACTTAATAAATAAAGAAATATTTGTGTTTTGTACGTAGAACTTGAACCAGACACTGTGGCTTTACCGATACGACAAGTAAGAGAAGCTAAAAATCACACATGTACCAGACACAACGTAGAAAACACTGAATCTAGAAAAGTATAACCGCTAAGTTATCAAAGCTACATTGGCTATATATATATATATATATATATATATATATATATATATATATATATATATATATATATATATATATATATATATATATATATATATATATATATATATATATATATATATATATATATATATATATATATATATATATATATATATATATATATATATATATATATATATATATATATATATATATATATATATATATATATATATATATATATATATATATATATATATATATATATATATATATATATATATATATATATATATATATATATATATATATATATATATATATATATATATATATATATATATATATATATATATATATATATATATATATATATATATATATATATATATATCAGTGAACCAAAGGAAACAAAAAAGGCCTAATGTGCCGGCGTCCAGCATATTTATAACCTTGCTATTAACTATTTATTCCAGCTTGCGCGTGCTATACGCGGTTTAGAATCGCAGGACATTGTAATGTATAGGTACCTGCCAAAGTTTGAATTTTACTTACTGTATCTCGCGGCTTCTTGTGTACGTCTTTCGCCGAAAATAATAATCGCCGAAAATAATAATTGGTGGGGAATAAAAAAATTATTTCCGCTACTAAATAATTTTTCTTACGTAGCATTTTTCGGATCAATATAATAAACATGAACACGAACGTGAACAAACAACAGAGTATCTACCTATACAACCAAAATGCTGCCCAATAAATTTAGTGTTGTAATTTATAGCAAAACAGCTTAATGTACGTATGGGTTTTCGATCTTCTTGTATAAATAAAGCATCGAGGAAGAGGACTGACATGAAATGAATGGAAGAAAAAACACTTGCGGTCTCTGTTGTAAATTAGTTTAACTTAGGTGGGGCCCTTGAAACGACTAGGTTGCATTATTAACGTTCTTGGTTTCTTATAAATATCAAATAAGGTGATGTCTGCTCTGTTGTAATGGTTGTTGATGGCTTGTCTCGTCTCAAGCCCACTAAAATTGCGATGCCGAAAACATATATAAAATGTTTTTTCGGCCGGACAAAAATTATAAATTTAAGTAATAAGAAGAATTTTCCTCGACGAAATTAGGGTAGTGTGCAATCTATCGGACAGAAATCCGAAGGTCACAGCCGGGTTTATGTGTGGGTGTGTAGGGCATGTCTTTTGGTAGCCACAAATGAGATTTAACCAACCATCCGAATGTTGACAGGAGTATGTATAAGTACACTTTGATCTAAAGGCAGCCTCTAGGGGAATTTTCTGCGAGCACTTTGCGTCTGCACAGCGACAAATGTCATTAAGAACAAACTATACTAGTTAAATGTGATTGTGCCTTGAATTAATTCAAACAAAGGAGAAGCTCAACACAACTTCTTCACCGGGCAAAGTAAAGTTCGTGATAACTTTGATATTTACGATTGCAATTGTTAGATGCCGCAATAGTTAGTTATAACACAAGTGTTAAAACTTTTTCAACACTTTAAACAAAAAGAAAAGTATGTGTTTGTAACATCTAAATATGAGACGTAAAAACCCGAGCAAAAAACCCTCATTATATCGATAAAATGAGCCGCCGATCCCTAGAAACAAGCCACGCATGCAAGAAAAGTTATACTGCCCCGATCTCCCATTGCGGCAATTGTGGGTATCCTTTGAAAATTTTTTGTCTCATATTTCGATGTTGCAAACTATAAGTATACCTAGTGTTTGTATTAATTCGTCATGAGTGTGCAGTACAGTAAACGTTGGTTATACGACAAAACGAAAGTGATACGATAAAAGTGATTCTAAACGCTGTATCTTCAGTGCTTTCATTTTTGGTAAACGTTTCATCGCAAACTCGTTAATAGTGTGAGTACAATTATACATAAATTAGCCCTGCAAACATTGCATATACTTGCACTAATAATTGCATTTCCATTGAAAGAACCATAGTATTTTATAGACATTCTTCTTATCACGCTACATTTTACGTCTACAAACTCTGTTTGAAATTTTATTGAGCCAGCGTCAGTCAGTGTTTTTATAAGATTCTACATTCCTATCAGAACTATTTTCAAATAACCTGATTTTCAAATAATTCCAGATAAAGCTTTGTAGTTGTTTTTAATTTGTAATCCGTGTGCAACGTCATGAAGCAATATTGTGTGATACATCAAAATTTTCGGAAAAAAATGTGGATTACGAAATTCTTTGGGCCGTTCTTCACGGCTGCATTAGGAGGGAGAAATCCACCCCTGTTCAACCCCATAGGAAATAAATTCGTTTTAATTTAATAGAATGTTTTGATTGTGTATAAATTACCGAAAACAATTAAAAATAAGGTTCTTTTAGTTTTAGACGCTGAGAATTGATATATGTAGCAACCAGCCCTTGGCCGACAGGGATGGGGGTGTGAAAATACTATAAAGGAACGATGATTTAAATATTTGTATCGTATTTTGTTTTCAAGGTTCTTGGGGTCAAGAAATTCAATTCTGCTACAGTTAATGTTTAATTAAGATTTATTATTCCACATAAATATGAGGAGACTTATAAGGGTCGTATTATGTTTCTACTTTAAATACTATCTTGATATGTAAAGAGACGGTCAACGACATTTTGGTAGTAGGTTCACAATATTTTCTGTTAGTCAGTGTCGGACACATCATCTAAGGAATCATCAGAATCACAATCCTGTTCTTCATCCTTTTTACTATTGGCGCAAATCTCTGGATTACCTTCACATTCGCACATCTCCGTACAAACTATATTTTGCGATGAGCTCTATGGTGCAAGTGCCGTAGAGTACAATTATTCTTATTACATGAGCACTTCACGGGGTTAAGTACCTGATCCGGTGCACAAGGAAAGTCACAACGAACAGGTTCGTACTCATCACTAACTAGTTTCCACCCGTAATTGGTGGCTGATGGTAAATTAGGGTGTTCAATGATGTCTCTATATCATTCCATGCACTGAAAATTGCATCTTTGAATTGCCAGCCTTAGAGCTCCCAGTGTCGGAGGCAGATTTTCACAGGAGCTTTGCTTTTGTGTGAACTGCCACCATCTCAATTCTGCTAGGTTTTTGAAGGTTTTGTTACTTGTGGAGTATACTGCACAAATAAAAGATTCACATCTTCGTCTTTTCCCAAGGAAGCTAATGTCTCTAAAGTGGATGTAGATGATTCTAAGAATTTCTTCCAAAAGCTGACATTAGATTTTCCTTTGAAAGCTCCTGTAACATCTGCCCGGATAGAGCATGAAGTCCTGGAAGTGCATTAATCTTCAATGTACCAAGGCTAACATAAATCGGTTGCAAAGGTACCTATATCACGATTGCACGATCCAATGCTGAAGAACGCGATATCTAATGGTAATAGTGGAAACCTTCTCAATGCTAATATAAAAACATCGGTATCGGGCGAATAAATTGTTATTAAATTTGAACCTCTTTTCGACGTATCCACAGAATGGAAAATCAATTTGATGTCCGCTTCTTCGTGGGATCTTTTTGATGTGTCACATCGCCAAATAGCTGTAGCTTTTATTGAGTCTTTAAAAGCGCAAACAACCTTTTTATTGTATCTGTTTCCTGAAACTATCAGTTTATTGGAAAAATATTCCGTAATAACCTCCTTAGTTGACGTATGAGACAGCAGTTTTCTAATTTGTACCTTTCAGTTGTGTTGTATCATCAATGTGATATTGTACAGGTAGGACACCTTTTACTCTTCTACTTCGTTCTAGTGATTTAAGAGATCCTTTCAAATGTGTATCAAACACTACATGTATTTCTGAGTATAGTGCATATTTGACCAATATTTTTCTCGAAAATTTGTACTTCTGCCATTCCATCCATAACAGCAACAATAAATGTTAGACCGTCATCTCCACTATCCACTTTGGCTTGAATTTTTACGTTTTTATCGACCTCCTCTAAAAGATGCATCAATTTGCTTTTACCTTGTCTGTGGATCATAGAGCCATCTGGATAGAATAGATCTTGGTATAGGACTAAGTTCGAAATTTCCAATTATCTGTTTCAAATCTAAATCTGCACGGCTTCTGCAGATGAGAATGCATCTACAGAATAAATGTATATCTTGTTTAAGCTCCACTATCCCTGCTTTAGTACCGACGGACATTTTTTTCAATATAGATCTATGAAACTTGAGATTTGATGATTTTTTAGACTCCAAGAAATTTATTGATTTGTTTTTAATTCTGCTTTCAAAGAAATGATTTTCGATTTTCTCGCCTACCTCTGAGATAGCGCAGATATCTTTAGAAACACTTTCGGTAGCGATACGTTTTGTTACTAAATTGATAAGTAGACAAAACAGACGTTTTGCATCCTTTATTAAAACACAAATACCTGGGAACTTCCCAGGTTTGATATGTGTATAAACACTCCGATGTACAAATCAACCTTTATTCGAATCACACTGACAAAATTAAAAGTATAAAGGACATTCGTTCCAAACTAAACGCATTTACTCAATTAATGTCAAAAACTCTCATGTCAATCTCATCAATCATAAAAATAATCATAGGACCACCCATTATTCCTAAAACGTGTTGTGGTCACCAGAACTCAGCTGACGGTCAACTCGCAACAGGAACCGTCACATTACACACGTCACATGTGTCAAGAAGGATGATAAATGTTTGACAGATTTCAAAGAGTCTAATTATTAGTATACACACGTCAAGTATAAGCTTCAAACACCAAAAGAAACTCGTCGTAAGATGTTTACAATAAGTCAGACATAATCCAGGTATTTATTGAGTCAAATTGGATTTATTTGCAATGGGGGTGAATAGGGGTGGTTTTCTCCCTCCTGACGCTTGTATAAGGAACGGCCCAAAGAATTTCGTAATATACACCCTCCTCTGAAACTTTTGACGTATGACATAATATCGCTTCACCTAGTTGCACACGGACTACAATTTTCGACAAATTGAAAAATGAGCCACCATCTGGCTTCGAGATACATTTACATTTGAGACTTTAATTATAACAAGTAATTATATACGACCAAGACTTGAATGAGGACCTTTCTAAAGTACTTTAAACAAACGATATATGCAGTTTTGGGTCTATGCTTGGGTCTATGTAATAATCAACATGGGCTTTCTAATTTTGTTACAAAGTTAACATTGGATGACACTGAGAAATCAGAAACCTCAATCTCATTTATTTTCCTCATTGTATCACCCACGTGAGTCCATGAAATTCTCTTCATATAAACTGACATAACGTTCCTTGTCCAATCTGAAGCATCGATATTATATCATGCTTGATTTGATATTTATCATGCGGTTTGATTTAGGTTAGCTACCACCAATCCCAACAAGTTAGTCGCAATTTACGTTATCTATTATTCCGTTGCTGTTCTTGAAATCCGAGATTTAGGATATCTTGGGGTGGTGGCTGGATATCGTATGTAACATTGCTTTACTAAGACTACTCAATTCTCACAATAAGCTAATCCCTTATTGTGAGAATCGGTTCAGTGAAAGCGAATATAGCACATAGAGTATGATGCAGTGGCGCCCGACGGCTTGTGGATGTGAAGTGCCCATATAAGGCGTAGGTTTACAGAAGACTAAATTTTAATATTTTTTTTGTACCCTACAATAATTGAACTGATAAATTAAATCCTATAAAAAAGTCTATTTTGTCACTTTGACAGCAATAAAAAACCTTTCATATACAGGGCTGTCATTTAATCCCGAAACCCATGTGACATAATGGTTAGGCAACCGGCAATACTTCTCATAATGGCACCAGTGGAGTAGATATTGAATTTTTACATGTGCAAATAATCATATTAAAATAAATAATGACAGAAACATATGATTGCACTTTAAAAGTTTTATCACTCCTTCAGAATGCAAAATCGACTGGTCGTCCAAAAATCGTACTGTAGGGGGTGCCCAGGGGTAGTTTTTTAAAAAATAATTATTTTTTTTTGCGTTTTAAACATTGTAATCACCACAACTTGCATCAGTCTTGATATTATTCACAAGCTTGAATCGGAAATATTTTTTATTAAATTATGAAAATCGCTTTCACAATGGTGTTATATGGAGCGCCGTAATAAATAAACGTTCGATGTGAAACAACATATTTCTAAATTTATATATCACGTCATAACTCGAGAACCTCTCGATCAATTAAAAAAAAACACTTATACAAACATGGTTCATCGAAGATCGAGGATTCAAATGCTGTCATCAAATTTTCCATGCAATTGATAGTTTCGTTAAAAACAAATAAAATGTAAACCCATGTTATGACGATCGATGCTCGACCCTAAGATGCGAGCAAGGTCCACATTGCCCAGGATGTGCCAGCCGAAAAACAACTCTATGTACCAGAGAGGCATATAAGATCAATTTCCCATATTGTGCTTTATTTGGATTTGTTTTATTTACTTAGATGAGTGTTTAGTCTAGAGTCTAGATTCAGTTCTTTAGTTTATTGTATTTTTCTGTCTGTAGTTAGCTGTGTTGTATTATTTGTGCAGTTATTTGGAGACTATTTTAAGAAAGGATTATTAATTAAGGCCATTAATTATTAGTGAAGTTGACGTTTAATTTATTAACGAGGGTACCAAGGGGTAAGTTCATGAAATAACACTTAAGTAATAATATTTGATAGTTTCTATGCAACACTTGTTACAGATCCATTATTTAACAATGATGGATTTTAGCAGTGCTAGTTCTGATAGCGTACTTGAGGCAAAAATAAAAATAAAACGCCGTAAAAAAGGGGCTGGTAAAAAGCAAGAGAAAATGTTTAATTATGTTAAAGTATGCGTAATTTGCCAAGAAACCGGAAAATTAAAAACATCAAAATAAATATCAAGAAACAAATTTATTGAATGCAGATTAGTACCTATTTTCGCATATTTTAATTTATATGAGGCAATATTTTTGGATCTAGTACAATTTTTGTGCCATTTTAAATAATTTCGCTCTTTTACGTCATTGAAATTTGAAAATATATGCAACATACTGTTATCTGATCCTTGACAGATATTGAGACGAACTTTAGTCTCAATATCTGTCAAGGAACAGATAACAGTATGTTTGGTTTGGTAAGGCGCCTCTTCTTCATTGGCCTCGAATTTTTTTGCGCATTTTTCTTGAATAGGAAAGTGTAACTGGGTCGTTGAAAAAAATCAGTTTGGCCAAGAATGTATATAATTCTAATCAATCTTAGAAATATTCGTTTCTTATTGAATTAATTTCGGGACACTTTTTTTTTCGATATATCGCATTTTTATCCATGAAAGTTTTATCCATAGTATTTCTTGTGAAAATCCATATTATTGTATACAAAATGGACCTCTTCGATCTAATAGATTGTGTTTAACATATAATGAGATATACAAAGGTCACATCATAGAATTATGAACGCCAGGATTTTATGAATTTAAAAAATCAATCGCTGTTATTCAGAAGATTCTAAAAAAAATTAAAAAACCCAAAATAAATGTAATATTAGTAACACTTTTAACTACAAAAACAAACGAAAGCAAACAAATGAAACAGTTTAAAAACTCAAACATTGGTTGAAATTTTGTCCACAGCTCGCGTTGCTATCGAAAAGTGGTAAATACGGAGTATCAATAAAGTATCACAGATTATTTTGTCCATTTTCATTCTCTCTCTTATATACGAAAGAAAAACCGGGCGCTTTATGACATTGGTTTAAACCCCAAGATGACAAAAAATGTAGAAGGTGGAAGGTATAGCTTGTTAAAAATAACAAATTTTTCCGGTGTCTCGATAGGTTTTTACACAGTAGTTTATATGGAAAGCCCTATATACTATATATAACGGTGAAAAATGTGAAATGCGGAATAACACGTACCGACACGCGATACCTGAAAGACAAAACAGGTTGTCTTGTAACTGTCTTCGTAGGACCACTGGGAATTACCCTACCGCTGCAATTTAAATATTTATAAGAACTTTTATCCCTATTTTTGTTGTTTATAAAGTCACTAAGTATACCATTGTACATGTGGTTATAAAAAAAAATATGTGATAGAGGCAAACAACACTGGGAATAACAAATTATTAACACAGAGGCTTTAATTTTCTACACAGCTCGCGTAAGATCCTCGATTAAAATACCAATTTCTTTGTGAAAGTGACGTCATCCTGAATACGAATACTCAACTATTTATCGGGGCCTTGTTATGATACCCTTCAGAGGTTTTAAGAGTAATGGAGATTAGCTGTTGGAGGGTCACATAATGTGATTTATTTAAAATGTCCTTTGATTATCTATAATTATCTTCGATACCTACCTTATTTGAGTTTCCGCTCAGGTGTGTTTACTTTTATCGCAAATGTGGACGTAAATAATTTTCTAGCTGAATGGAACCGGAGCAAGATCATGGCATATTCTAACGTATTCTATATATAGACCTATACATAAATCCCCAAACTAAATGCGAACCCCCTTTAAAGCGAATGAATAGAGTGTCGCTCACCTAATCCAGTATTTGGTAGAGGTCATTCGAATACTCTAAAGACTACTTATGTTTCTTAAGATTTATTCCAACAACTAAATCTACATTGCACTATCTGTTCGTTGACGAGAATTTGAGGCTGTTCTTTCAGTAGAACGTAGTAGAAGTCATTAATGTTTTCTTCTTTGTTCCTTTAATTTGCTTGTCATGATAATGGGTCAAGTCTGATGTTGGCCCCTAAAATATTTAATAGGCTTCCCAACTGTACCAGAGAAATAATCATGGAAAAAATTCTTCTCCCCACAATTCTTCGGCATTTGCTGGGCGGAAATGTCTATTACCAGGTCTATTTTAAATATTCTTAACAATCATCGACCATGTATTTTCAATTGGGTTTAGGTCGGGCGACTTTGAGGGCCAAGGTAGCACGTTTATGTTGTGTTCATTAATCCAGTTAGTTACAATTCTTGATGTATGAATTGAGCAATTATCTTGCTGGAAAATAAAATTCTGAGGATACAACATAGTGACGGACGGCAGCATAATATTGTCCAATATGCGTATGTAACTCTGTCCGGTAAGGCGCTCTCCTATCCTCCAGCAAACACCGGGACCTAGGGAACTTATCCATGCTCAAACATTGATGGAAACACGTCCACTCCGGTCGGTAGGTTTAATATACCTCTCTTCATACCTCGAATTCTGCGGTCGGTAGACGCGGATGGAACCATCATGATATGACTAAAAGACCTTTTCGTCGGAAAATATGACATTATTCCAAAAGTCGTCGGGCCTACCGACAAACTGGTTCGCAAAATTAAGACGTTGTTCTTTATGCCTTGGCTCCAAAAATACCTTCTTTGCTGCCGCATAATTTCGTAACTCTGAACCCTTCACCCGTCGCCTTGCAGACCTCACAGATCCAGGAAACTCTGTTTCGAAACAGGCCGTCACTGCTGTTTCAAAGGGATTCGTTCTAAGATAGTCTAGCAAGAGGTTGTCTTGCTCCACAGTGCTTATTTTACGACGCCCTCCGCAGTGGACCGCGCGAACGTTTCCTACTGCATTCCATTTTTGTTTGAGTTTGAATATACAACTCTTACTCACATTTAGCTCATCTGCAACTACCTGTAATGACCAATCATTTTCAAGCAATGTAACAGCTCGCATTTTTTCAGGTTCAGTTAACCGCGGCATTTTAAAACTTGAAAACTAATAAAGTGGTTTGTAAATTACGGAGTTAATTACTGACATTTGTTTGAGGGTTCAAATAAGTGTCAAAATGAAATATAAAAAAATCACATTACAATATTAAAAAAAATCGTGCACTTTCAAATGGCCGCCAGCGTACTAATATAAACCTGTACTAATAATGAAAAAAATAAACTTACTTACTTACTTCTTGGTCTGCTCCTGCTCCTGTAATGGGTTTCATTTGATTATACTTTTGCAGTGGTGCTGCATATTTTCTATTCTGTGTAGTTGCCCGTTCCTACCATATAATTCTCACCAATTTAGTTACTCTTGCAATTTTTCCTTCCCAAGTTCTATTTCATGATTCATTAGCTGCGTCTACTTATCTTCTTAAGTCTACTTAAGTTTATCTTCTTCCATGTTCATATAGAAAGGAACTACCCTCTTCAGTTTTGTCAATATATCTTGCAAACGAAGCAAAATTTCGTTGTACCTTATATGAAACTTTTTGTAGAGAATACGCGTCGATAATAAACAGTTGAATGGGTGCATTATTTAATCCACATTGACCTTTTGTGGAACGAAACAGCCTTCTGCGAGTTAATCGGTCCACTAGGTCACTTGAAAGCGGAGTCGTCCAGGCAGGGTAATAGAATACCCATATACCCACCATTCTCCGTTTATTATCAAACGAATTATTTTTATATTCCCAGATAAATGCGACTACCTATCGCGTCACTCTCGCTTCTATAAATTTGCTTTCTGTTTGAATTTGGGCTTTCTGGGCCGTTTTCAATTTATTAATTCATGCTCGAATCAACGCAATAAAATACAAAAGGAGTTGACTGGCGTGTGTATACAAAGGTAAGCATTATTTTTAGAAACTACATGCTAATTATTATACTCATATTTAGTGAGGTATATTAATAGTATATTTTTCAACGAGCAATTAATGACAGCCATACTAACGCAGGGCGAGATTTCGCCTCAGTTAATAATGAAAAATTAATTGTGCGTTGAATACTATAGTTTGTCCACGACCATTGTACGTTATTTATCCTGAATGAGTTGTTTTTTTTAGTTTTTAATTAAAACTTCAATGTCATCAATTGCCACTATTCGGCGGTCATTCGGCTACCTTGCTTTTAGTTCTTAATACAAAATATTCGGAATGTTATTATTCGATGCTATTGTATATTGGCTCCATTATATAACACATTTCAAGTACATTATTGAGTTATTATCAAATGGTCGTTGACAAAATCGCTTTATCGCAGCTAATATGGCTAGACTATCTGGTAAAGGACAGACTGTGAAACGCGCCTCTTTTATTCGGAGATAAAATATTTCTCTAAGACTGTATAACTCCAGTAGATACTGATGCCACTTCACCAGATAGTCCCCAACTATTAGGGACAGGGGCAGTTCTGAACACAAGCGTCGGAGAAATTTCCTCAACAACTTGAACTAATCGCTACATAAAAAACACACTGCGGATGCTAACCGCATTTTCATAGTGAAGTCAGTGAAGTGCTTCATGGCAACTTTTTTCACGTATTGTTGATGAAATGTAGTGTACCGTTATGTCTTACAGTATGTATGTAAGTACCTATATTAGTTTATATACAGAGAGATTGTTTTTTGTGAATTTGTTTAATATTCTTATATTATTAAATTGCCGCTTGTAGAAAAATTCTGCATCTTTTTTGTTAATACATGCATGTTCTTAAAGAAGCTGCATTTGTTTTCCAATGTAGACTTCATTACATTTTTCACATGGAATTTCATATATACAATGTGCAGTGGAGTTTTCCTCTTGCTCTTCATATTCGGAGAATGTTACATCAAATTTGATGATTGATGAAATTCCAGAAGTTCCTTTTATGGACAACAATGGTGGTAATCTTGGAACGATGTAATTTCTGCAAATGAAAGCAACATCTTCTTCTTTCTTCGTACTTTCTTCTACGCAGGCATAGCGTAGGTAGGCCCTTTGAGATTAAGATACTTTATTTATGCTTTGAATTGAACTTACTTTCCTAAACACTTGCCCAACTCAACCTTGTAGCTTATTTGCAACGGCAAGTGAATTTTCACTGGCTATAGTATGACGTATGACCAATATAACTAGCTAATTAATATTTATTTTAAATTGAATGGACATTTATCGGACATCCAACAAATGAAATGTCAGTGGATTGCATTACATTGACAGGATATGAAATCACATGTGACATTTTAACTACTAGCGTTCCCGAAACAGATATAAAATGGATATAATTTATCTGGATGGTTCAGTAATTCAACTTTTCAAACCAATTGAATTGAATAACAAGGGACTAGACTTTGGGGCTTAGAAATACTGAAAGCTGTCAGAACTTTTTATAGTATATGGTACGGTAGATAAAATTAAAGCGAGATATACTCGTATCTCGTACATTCCAAAACCTCCCGTTTGCATAACGGCTATGATATCCAGACAAATATGCGCAAAACTTATGCGATAGGTACTCGACAGCATTGATTTCCCGAGAACTTAGATAGTTGCATCTTGTATCATTTATATGTAATCCACTGGGACTAGTAAACGTCGAACAGTGTTTTAGAGACACTTTCGCCGAGGCGTTCGCAAGATGAGATTTATATTATTGCTCTATATTTCTCGAAATAATATTTCTTTACAGTATATCAAATGTTTTCGTTGTAGCTCTGTAAGTTTTTCGCACAGCAGCTATCCTATCCTAAATTTATTGTAAAATTTCTACAGTAAATCATTATATAGGTACCATGTCATTCCTGAGCTAAGAAGTAAGTCGTACATATTATTGCATTTGGTCAGGTAAAATCGGCAATTTTCATCGGAAAGTAAAACAAAACGTTCAAAATGTTCATTTGTCTGTACCGATGGCATGTTTTTCTTAACACATCTACAATAAAATGTCTAATTTATTTATTTATTTAAGAAACAAAACAGGTATATTCATAACCTAATTACATGTTTCTATATACTACAAAGAAATTACTATTACTGATGGCACTGATAATATTGCAACAACTAAAACAAAAAAAAAAAAATAATACTGAGTAGTTACTTTATGTAGGTTAAACGTTTAAGATAAAAAAAGCAAAAAAAATAATGGAAATTAAAGTAAAAGTAAAATATTTACAATACTGAAATACATTCATCGATGATTTATTTCGTCATAATAACAATTAATAAAGAATGGACCTAATCGGAAATATCTATACTCCTAAGATTATACTTAAATTGTTTTAACGTCATATTAAATACATCACAATTAGTGTTATCCATTTTTCCATTAAAAAGTGAACATATTCTATCA
>CAXKVY010004898.1:0-23160 GCA_964058915.1 Tetropium fuscum
GACATGAGCGGTTTACAGGTTAAATAAAAGCGGGCACAAAACTGATCCCTGAGGTAATTCAGAGGATAGGTACTGTTCTGGGGCCAAAAATTCGTTGCTTGAACGACTGTATATATTTCCGTTATAAAAATACTGACTATATTCACATCTAAATTTGCTTTAAAAGGTTTAAAATTTAAAATTATTTCCAATAAATTTTATAAACTAATTTAAAAAATGTACCGTGCTGATGTAATATGTGAACGTATCATGTGGCTTTTAGCAATGTAGTTGGAATTAAGTATCAAATTATATTTATTTGCTCAATAGTAAAATTTTATTTTGTAAACTAGAATTTAATCTCAAATTTTTGTATGCGCACTTGCATGCGAATTAAATTTTTCTTTACTTTACTTTATCAATCAATTAACTAACGAACAATCACTTTAAAAAAGGCAGATAAATGCTTAAAAAAGTTGTAATGTAAAACGAAAACCCAATTTTAAGTTTTAAAAAATTCTAGCATCTACTGATTTCCCTACTATTATTGTATAATATGTTGTCTAATAACTGCATGAAATATAGTCACGTGCTTTACAAACATTAATGAACATCCATTACAATGTAGCATAGCAACTACTGTAATCTATTGCACTAAGGATGCAGCATCGCAGCATTTATATTTGCATTCCAACCATATAAGTAACATTTATCTAATATTTCCAGGTTGCTGGCGGCTGGAATATGAGGGAAGTAAAGGCAAAGCCTCCAGAAGGACCATGGGTCGTTATGGAGATTACAGTTGCGATGCCACGTGGGAACTCATAGAGTCTGCTGCCCGTACTATGATGTCTCGCCAGAACGACAATGTGGAATTCGTACTGTGGACGGGGTAAGTAAATTACATGGACGTGAATGCCATAAATACAGTAGGATGGATTGTGCAATTTTTCCGGGGCTTAGGTTACTATCTATAAGAATTTTCAGTCCTCTAAAAAGGGAACAGATCCTCAACAGATATGACATTAACTGCCCTAGACTACTAAAAAAAATAAAATACTCATTTTTGCTAATATCAAGATAATATATGTTATAAATCGGTAGGTACATATATTTTTGGAATTCTAAAGCAGAAAGCAAATCCCTAATTATGCAGTGTTTCTTAATTGACGCGAAATATTTTAAGAAATTCGCATTTCATTAAGTTGCAGCAAAAAGTAAGGTGTTACTTTTTTTTTCTCAAAATATCTTCCCAGTTACAGCCCTCTAAATTTAGGGTAAAAAATAGTTTTTATATATTTTCTCCAGTATGAAGGAATTTATAAGAATAAAATTTGGTGGACAACTAACACTAATAAAATGACAGTGTGTGTCACTTTTTTTTGCAGGATGCTGCAAAAAAAATAAAAGCAGTATCAGCAGATATTCGTATTGATCAATTATGAAAAATTTATTTCCAAAATAATACGTGGGTTACATTTTACGTCCAATCCTTTTGACTGTATTTATATTTTGCCTTTAAAAACTCATCTATTCACCGTATTGCTAATGAGAATATGGTATTGGAGTGCTTCCTTTGATCACTGCCATAATTAAAAAAGTCTATAGAAATTATATTTATATATCCAACTTACACATATTTTATATTCACTGTAGAACTACCTACTCGTGTATAAGATCCTTATCATGAAGCCTATATGCGTCACACGGAATTAATATACACCACATTTTCCAGAGAATAATTAATATATATATACAGGGTGAGTCATTTTAATCTTCGGATGAAAATGTCTCCTCCGGACAATGAAAAATCGACAAATGGCCCAGACGAAAATGTTTGGTTTGAAGGGGGACATTTGTTGCCCTTAACCCCTTTGACCTTGGGTCAAGGGTTCAAGGTCATTCAAGGGCAACTTTGTTTATTTAAATGCAACCCCCCATTTTTACATTGGCAATCGATTGTACGTAAAAAAACATGAAACTTTTGTACGAACAATTTTTTTCCAAAACGCACATGTCTGAAATAATTCAGTTGCCAAGATTTGAATTTTCAAATTTCCTTGTTCTTTTTAATGGGGAATCGTAAGCTTATTCAAAAAACCATAGAAGACAAAAAGTCTGCAGAATTTTACAAGGAATCAACTACCATTCTTAATTAATTGATTAATTAGTTATTCAAAATTAATTAATTAATTAATTTATTGTGGGGCTATTTCCTGAATATATTAATTAATACCCCGAAGCAACAAAATAGTGACACCTCTAACTGTAAAAATTACCAAGTAATAATATATTATTTTACTGTCAACCTTTTTATGATTCGTGCAGCCCGTGATTTTATGAGACCTACAATAAGAATAATAGGATTTAGATATTTTACTTGATATGGTCTTTTAGGCGACACACATGTGTTTTCCATTTCCGTTTAAATTTTTGCTGCAATATCGTAATTTATATTTCCTGCTCGCGAACAATACAAAAAAACAGATACCAATACTTGATGTGGAGCTTCTAAGAATTTTTAAGGCAATAAAAAAATGATAGGCGTATTTATGGGTACATGTTATACTTCCGGGCAAAATCACAGGCCTAGACTTTACCGTTTTGTTAGACTTCGAAAGTTAGAAAACCAGTTTTGGTTTTATCCAGGGATGACATTACTTTCACTTTTTTCAATTTTTTTTCTTAACCTTTCGATAACTGTATATGACTGTGTGGTATCACTTTTGTACCCCAATCTCAGTTTTTTCCGTATTTTTTTTACTACGGTACTGTGGTTACCCCGCATAGGCGTTTATGGTACGAGTTAGAAATATATGTTACTAATACGTTATTTATTGTAAGCGGTAGATGCTCGTTTCTGTTGAAGAGCTCAAGATACAAATTCAAAAATATCGTGCAGTGTTCCTGTAAAGGCGTTTGTAACTTTTTCCGTATTGCCGAGAAAAATATTAAAATTAGTAAGCCCCCTATTTTTTTGTAATTTTTTTATTTTTGTATTATTTTATATAAATAATATATTGTTTTGTTTTGCTGCTTGCTAGTTTCATTTATTTAAATATCACATATTGTTTAAAACTCACGTTCTAAATCGCACGTTCTAAAATATGTTTTTTGTCTCGGTTATGGAAAGGTTTTAAAATTAAAAACTACTTACAACATCAAAAATATTTAATAGTAATTTGCCATTTTTATTTTCGAAAATTTTGAATATAATCCTACTAATTCCATGCCGAAAAATGTCGCACATAGGATTTTTGAGACGGAGATTCTATAGATGTTCATAAAATATAGTTAAATAATGAATAATGTAAAATAGTAAAAACTACGTACTATGTTTACACAAACCTATAAATTAGGCACGGTAGTCTCCATCTAAAATTATTTTGAAGGAACGTAAAACTGAAATTATGCGCAATTTCTGATGAATACAAACCCAACAAAGCCAACGACCTGAGAATGCATTCATTTCTATTCCGTCACCATGTCCTGCAAGCTATTTATCAGGCAGGATATGTTTGGAGACATTGTCTTGATTACACAATATATTTGCTCTCCTGCGAAGATTGGTTTACATAAAAAACAATGACCATTGAACGTTGCAACAGAAATAATAGCCCTTATGTCACTTATGATCAGTGTTCTCTTTATAAAAGTAGGTTATTATTTAACAATATCTTAATATATTATCATAAATTATGAAAATCATATTTCAACATGCTATTAGTTTATGTCAATATTTAGTACTAAAGAGGTATAGGTGCAAGTTACAATCCCACATGGTAAGCCTTATAATAATAGAATTGCATAGTGCATACTGCAAATAAGATTTCATGCCATTGTAATTAACTTTTTGCTCGAACCTGTTACTGTTTGTTTGTTGGTCTCTCTGGAAATAAAACTTCTGACTTCACTATCTTTACAATCTTTGTAATTACTATCGTGGTAATTACTGGGCAATCAGGCCAGGTAATTTAAAAAAAAGTTCATCGAGATCACGTCACGAAGAGGGGAATCAATCACGGATATCTATTATTGCCTAGTCGCTTCAGCAAGTAAGATTTAAGAAGCAAGGAGCCAACGTTTCAAGAAATAACAAACAAGAAAGAAGACTCCACTCAAGAAACACAACCCAGAAAACATCGGTGTTAGGCTGTTCAGAACCATTTGCAAACCATTTTTCTCTATCTGAAGAATTTCGATACCAAAGGTAATTCGGAGGTGACTTGATTGTTACAATTCTTAGCCTAACAGTTCATTAGTTACTACCGCAGGTTTTTTAAATGTGATATAGGGATTTACCGTGTAATTACAACACGAAATTGTAATTATGATAATATTTAATAATTTGTATTTGAGATATAAGGTTTCCCTTCACAGATTTAAAATCTTGAAATTATCGTTCATTTTAATTATATAGGGTTTTGCACACAGCTTATTTAGATTTACAGACTTTTTGTGACACATGCTTATTAAATGTTTTCCCAGGCACCCTGTACAAGAAATGACAATTGTAGCTACTGAGACAGTTAGAGGCATACAAGCTTACCTGAAAGTATGAAAAAAATCCTTTACTTACTTTTTCAACACTAAGAGATGCACTTTCAAAAAAATGTCCTAATTTCAATAAAACCACCGTATCATCATCGCAAAAAAATTGCCAAATTTGTTTTTTCGAATTGGTCCGAAGGCTATAAATTAAGGTCCCTGGTATACAAATTTTATCTCGATTTTAGTTTTCATAAATTCTCGGAGAGAATGAAATTTAAAATTTTTGTAAGGGTTTAGTTTACACCCCGTATATTCCTAATTTGAGTACGATCGAAACATGATATTCATGTAATTTATTACCAATTAAATTTTCAAAAACGTCCTGAAACCCGTATTTTGATAGTCCATATTATTCAGAAGATATATGCATCCAAAATTACATTAAAATTTTGAATTATTCCAACCTATTGGCCAGAAGTGTATATAGCTATAAGTGTACAAAGTGTGGGTCTTTCTAATGAAAAATATAAGGAAATATGAAGAAATAAGGAAATGAAGAGTTTATTTGTAAATATATGAATCCTATAAAAAATTATGATAATTCACCCTGTGAATTAATATATTTTTTAAAATATTGATAATTGCTATTAATTGCTAAATTTTAAGCTAATTGTAATTGCACCTCAACCTTTAGTTACTATACAACAATTTAAAAATGTTAGAGACAGTATTGCACTCCTTGGAAGCTATGTAATTGATTTAGGTGCAATTTACACTGTTAACCGTATATGTTAAGAAGTTATAAAAATCCAAAGGTATATTTTAAAATTATAGGTCTACCTAAACTTACTATTAATTTAAATCCAAGTAAGAAAGTACTGGCTTATATTCTAGGAGCTTTTAATTTTAACTTACTTAATACACATCAACTACTCAAAACACAACAAGACTTGGAATATCAGAGAAATGAACATAATATTCCTGTTTCCAAACCATATGGACTGTAATATTATGCTTAATTTTAGTTCCTAAGTTCCTAAAAACTAGTTCAAATTCAAATGTTCAAATGAAAACAATTCAAATATAATTTGTTGAAAAATTTCTCAGACAATTCAACTATCGTTTTCACTAATGTAGTTCAGCATATGCAATAGCATATTACACTGACAATATTTACGTCAAATGAGAGGCAACAGAGTATTCCAGCGGCAACATTAATGTCAGATAAACGCCAAACTATGAATTTTATTTCAACAAAAACAGTCTTGGTTTCAATTTGACTTATGGCCCCTTATTGTATTACTTGAAGTTTAATCTGCTATTTCTTCGCGAATTGTAGGTACTTAAATCGTTGTTATAAATCGGTTCATTTTGGAAATTACACGAAGCGCACTACAAGAAATGAAATTGTCAGATAAACGTCAAATAAATTATCAGCACACTTGGCATTTAATTATATAATATTTTCTCTCTTTCACAAGTAACATCCTTATTTCATTGAATTGTGTTCCGAATACAACTCGTGCTTTCAGTTTTTCTTCAATATTTGTCATTAATTCTTTACTCGTTGCTGCTGTTTTTGGAAAAGAGTTACTCCCGCTTCGCACTCGTAATTATTTTCGTCACAGCAGCAACTCGTATTCAGAATGAGAAATATTGTCCCCAAAACCCAGAGTACTTGTGGTATAAATGAGAATAATTTTTGAGTTAACATGGGAGGAGTTACAATCCCACATTGTAAGACAGACTTATAATAATAGAACTGCATAGTGCATAGAGCAAATTCATAAATAGATAACACCGACATTATAAATAGACTTTCATATCTTTGTCATTCACTTTTTGCTCGAACCTGTTACTGTTTATTTGTCAGTGTCTCTAGAAATATTTTTTCTGTGTTTTAAAAAAATTGTTTCGCTCGGCCCCAATCGAAACTTGCAGTTGTAGTGTAATAGTTATGTAGTATAATGTACGCACTTGTATAATAGAAAAACATATTTCTGTTATTATATGGTGCCTTCAATTTAAAGTTCATTAATTTATTTGTCCAATTAGACCAGCTATATATCAGATTTGAATCATGTTCTCTCCCCGAATATTCTCTCCCCAAATAAACTTTTAGAAACAATTATAGTTAACAATGTTTATAGTTAACATTATTAAGCTTTCTATTAATTAAGACTTTACACTATGATAATAATTAATAATTCGGTACGTTGAGCCACTCTTACATTATTATGGCCCAAATTCATTATTTAGTACATTAATACGTGTTAAAGTTATATCATTAAATTCTATATAGTTCTAGTCAGTTTATACCTAAAGCTCAAAACTTCTGAAACCCTAAAGTACTTTTACCCCATCCGGCTGAGCAGCGTGCAATGGATATTAAGAGGGCAGATAGCGGGGAGATATCCAGTAATTAAATTAAGACGGAATACATTCTTCTGATTGGAGTTGCAATTTATCTAACAATGTAGATATGTCAATAATAATGATAAAATATATTAGTATAATAATTCGTATATTTCTGAAATAGCTAGGCATATTAGGTTTCTCAGGAGGAAATTTTTGCTATAGTTTTAATATTATTATAAATTTTTGGGCCCGAATTTGAAGTTTGTAGGCAAAAGTTTTTTTGTCACTTTTTGTAAAAATGTTGGCCCTTTTATCAGTTTTTGGCTTATATATCAGATAGGAAGCTTTTTTTAGACCAGCTCATTCCATACAGAATTAAAGTAGATCAAATTTCCTGCATGCATTTTTCGTATATCACTTTCTTTTGTAAGACTAACCATTCCACCGCTAGGATGCGCCAAAGAAAACATAATCCTGGACTCAGTATACCCTTACATGAATAATGAATACAGGGAAAGTATAGTGTCCGCAAGAAATAATTTGTATTCGTATAAAAACTATTCGTATAAAAAGATACCGCCAGTATTAATTCCAAACAGCAGCCACGGTTGGATTCCCTTTGTATACGCGTTTCACAAAATAATTCTTTAACATAATTTAAAATCGTTTATTGGTTGCTTTCATGTGATAAAACATCTGTATGATCATCCAATTTCTCTGCCAGATTGATATTAAATCTTTCACCACCATTGATAAGAATTTGTCCTAGTTTTCTATATTCTTCTTCATGTTTACTTACTTTTACAATTGCCTTCGACCAGTCTTTCTTCATTCAGAAATATTTCAAAATTCTTCTTTATTAAGTTTCACGACTTTTTTATTGAATTTTGGATACAATTTTTTTTGGAACTCTCATTTTTATGATTATATTTATGATTATATTTATACGGTAACCTTAAAACACTATGGTCTTTTTTTGCTATATTGTCAATCACATACTGTTTTTTCCATTATTTGGTATTAAATACCTCCAACAATGGCTTTTTTGTGTATGACTCCTCGAAATATAGGGCATTTTTAAGAATAAATTCTTGAATTACCTGTTTTTTAAAGGACATATTGGGTATTATGGAATCTTATTTTGAATGATAGGCTGCATTGTCTAATACAATGACACTTTCAAGATTTATGTTTATAATTAAACTTTTTTTCAAACCACTCCTCAAAAATATTTGAGACTATATTTTTGTGGTAATCCACCTTACATTCTCCCAGATTTTTACCACATAATTTAAAGCCATTTTGAACCATCCGTATATCCACAATGCAAAATAACCATAAGGGATCCTCTGTTTGGAGGTACATCTTTTAGCTGACATTTGCTAGACTTACCAGTCCATTAAATATTTCATTCGCCAATTTACGATTATTTGACTTTCCATTACGGCAGCACGCTTATTAACAATTTTAAATTAGAAACCCAATTTTTTAAGCCTCCGTCGTAAATTGCTATCGAAACAAGGTGTTTGAAGCTCTGTAAGTTTATTTCGTTGTTTTTTATATTTTTCGTAAATAAAATTTCGTAAAAGGTAGCTAGCTTGTGACCAAGTCCAAATTTCATGTTTTGTTGCAATTCTTTACAAGCTCATATAAGGTACTGTAAGGAAACTCTGTTAGCTTTGACACTTTTATTACCACTGCAAATTTGATATCTCCTATGTCCACAGGATCTAGTTTTAAGTTGTTATACACATTTAGACAAATTTGTTTCGCTTGGTAGTAAAAATAAATGTTAATAATTATTTTCCAGTAACCTCGAAACAGTAGAATTATTCTCCGACGGTCGAAATATTGTTTACTATAAACTCTTACAAGAGTCTGGTTAACAATGAAACTCTGCGGGCAATACGAAGCACGAAATAATAATTTAGCGTGTGGTTGCTGCTATATTTACACTCCTAAGAAAAACCAAACCCGACCATGCCTCGTTTTTTTCTTAGGACGAGGTTATTTTTGATGCCGCCTTGGAAGCTGCTTCAGACTCAGGTGAATGAATGTATCTTTTGAACACACTTACAACATCGACAAGGTGGGGTTTTTTGGTGATAGTTTTCACAAACTTTTTTCCCTTTCCCTTGGTTGGTGCTGAAGTTGTACCACACCCACACATAGCGTGAAGAAACATGATGTGTTCTTTAATGTGGGACAGTATGTGGTTTGAGGAACGTTTAATTTAAGATAAACAGTTAAGAATCATAGAAAGACTTCCGCGAAAACGGTCAATTTCACTAGATATGGGAATATATCCTTTGCTTGGCACGCTCTAGTGGCGGAACGGTTAGTGTTCCAAAAAACCATTATTTATAAAAAAATTTGGAAATGTTGCATATTCTAATTTCTATGGAATGGGCGTGCCGAATAAACTCTTTCTTTCTGAGATGTAGGCGAGAAACTGCAAAAAGTGGCAAAATTTGGGCAAAATGTGCCAAGAAATAGTTATTTGTGTGTTAAGAGCGCAAAGTACTGTATTGCCGCTTGCGAAAGAAATTTACCGCGCGACGAGAAGCGAAGCGCGGTATTCTTTCAAAAGCGGCAATGGCAGTTTGTGCTCGTAATACATACAACATTTTTTCTACAATTGCTTAATACGGTGTGTTCTTGTATATATTTGACATATGTTTATATATGAACCGATTTTTATAAGTTTTTTTTGTTAGCTACATTTCTCATGTGTCATTTTTGACTGACAAGCGCCTGCTAAGGAATTTATAATAAAGAAGCGAGCGGGAATTGACACTATTGCCGCTTTAAAGCGGCAATGGATGACAATTATGTCATCATCGGAAATGGCGTACTTTGCGTTGATAATTGAAAGCGCAAAAGCCTACTATTGAGGCGAATGTAGAAAAACAAAGTTCCGGGCCAATTTTTCCTGCAAACTACAAATTCACGTTCAGTGACCCAAGAAACATATAGGGTGAGGAAATCAAAACTATAGCAAAACTTTCCTGTGAACCCCCATTTTTTTCCTAATATGCGTAGCCTACTGTACAAAAATTAATATAAATTGTTCGATACATTGCGTAACTAATTGTTAAGTTAGTTTAGGAGATAGTGGCAAGAATACAGAAAAAGCTCCTTTGCTAAATAATGTGAAGGCTTTGTATATTTCTCACAATGTAACTCTTCTATATAACTTAAGAGTAAAACAAAATAAACTAAGTATGACTACACCATTTTAAAGGAAATTTTATGCTAAACAAATTTCGTTTCTTATAGTTTTTTAAAATTTATCACGGTTTATTGGCACAAATAGAGAGTAAGTTCGTTTTTGGGGTGATTCACCCCCTATAACTTCTAAACTAGCTCAATTTCAGAAAAGTACCTAAATATTCTTATCCAGAGAATAAAAATTCATCAATTTCTTCAAAGGTACCTCGGGGACCTCTCGAGCAGACGGACACTCCTATGTGGCGTCCGGACTATAAAGTCAAAATGGTTTTAAAGAGCGAAAACACAGTACTCAGAAAAGCGTTAGTATGCACCTTGGTTACTAGTTGTGGTATCAAAATCTTGAATTATGGCTTGAACGCGATTCTTAAGTTTCCAACCAATAATAGAAATTATATACTAACTGGGTACACATGCAAAAATTTGTCGTTTGCTTGGGTGAAAGTAAAAATACTTATTTTTATCTTATGTAATAATTATTGGTTTGAATAGTTATGTAATAGTCCAATATTTACTAGATTATAGCTAAGAAATATAGTTGTTTTAACAGAGTTTACAAGAGTCTTGGTCAGATGATACTGGAATTTGGACATCCATAACTTTAAGGGCGTAAATTATTCCCGTCATCGATCGCGCTCTATGTTACGCTTCAGGTGCAGTGAATCATATGCCATCCACCCGAGAATATAATTCTAGAATCTAGTAGCTTTCTGTTGTCGTCTCTTAGTTGCTGTTTTGTCAAATCATCTTTTGTGCAAATCGTAATACCTTGTCAATTTCATCTTTCCTTGTACGTTGGATTTCAAAAGTTCCCTTATCATCTGTACTGATTTCAAATTTTTATTTCGTATTTCCGATTTCGTATAAATATCCAGTCCAGTCGAGTCCAGTTTTCCCAAAAACGCTGAAATACCAAGTTTTTTTGGAAGAGACGATGTTGTGCCAATACATTTTTCAAAAACATCTGTATTACAATTTCGAACATGTGAAGATAAAATCTACACAAGCAATGTAGCAAATAACAAAAAACAAACAAATAAGAAAAGAAAAACAAATACTTGTACCCCTGCTAAAGCAAATGAAAAATGACCCTAAATGTTCGTTTCTGGGAATGATTTTTTTTTGGAAAATTTTTTAGCCGAAGACAGCAGAACAGCATCCTAGCACATCTAAAATCATAAGATAATAAAAGTTTTTATGGCTATATATTTGAGGACAGTAAAATCCTTCCAATCATCAATTGTTCGGAAAAGCTTGAGTATAATTGAACATAATTTTTGGAGCAGACGATGTGCCAATACATTTCTCAAAAATATTTGTTTTACAATTTCCAGCATGTGAAGATGGCATGGCAAATACTGTAGCCGTTTTCCAAATTTCTGCTTAAGCAAATGACGAGCTCCCTTGTATCACCAAAAGCATACGGAGGTAAGGCAACTTTGAATCCCGAGGCCCGCAGGAACTGTGTTACTACGATCGTACAACTGCTCCTCCTTGGCAGACCGTAGATATGCCATGTACACGTACTTGAAAGTGTGTGATTAAATAAAAAAAAGAAAAAATAACAAAAGCTGCGGGATTCGAACTCAATACCTATGGAATACTAGGCATATATGCTCTACTAGCTGCATTACCGATAGCTCTAGCACACCTCTGATGAACTAAATATACGGTTCACACAACGACAATTTAGTAAATCTGTGACACTGTCAACAGGCCTTATTTACTGTGGTGTCAATATTTGTTTATTCATGCCATGAATGTGATCCTCAAGTTTCCAGCCAATAATAGAAGTTATACAATAGATATAGAAGTTAATATACATATGGTACCATTTGTATAATTGATATACATATGGTACCAATGACAAATGATAGCTACCATTAATGTTCAAATATCAGAAATGATCAATTGTTACCACGTGTTACTAAGTATATTGAATATTGATCCTTTGATGGTACCCCTAAATGTTCTTCTCTCGGACTGAAATTTTGCAGTATTTTTTTTAACTGAATAATACAGAACAGCATCCTAGCACATCTGAAAATCATAAATCGTTTTTATAGCTATATATTAGGACAGTACGTATATAATATACGAAGAGCTTTTACCACTATGTACTTGTCAGTCTATCTATACAAATAAATAAAATTAAAGTATCTGTTGTAATGTCAAAACAACGGCTTTTATTAAGTGCATCGGAAATTATATAAGGTACTTAAAACAAAACAACAATTTTAAAAATTTTTTGTCTGTTTGTTCTCGCTAATATCCGAAACGACTGGACCGATTTTGAGGGAACTTTCACTGACAGAGAGCTGATGCTATACGGAGTAACTTACTTACTACTTTAGAAAAAGTACGGAGTAACTTACTAGCTACTTTTATTTTAGAAAAATAATTAAAATCCATAAAATTGTGAACAACATCCGATTCAAACAGGGAAGTATACATACAATTTAATCCAATGTACACTAATAAATAATTAATTATTAACGTAAATCTCCCAGTATTCGCTTCGATTAATAATCTTTGATCTTCAAGTCTTAATAATATAAACTAAAGTAGCAATGTCCAGCACCGCACGCGCCCCACACGCACATTATTTTTATATTGATGATTTGAAATCAACATAATACGAACAATATATTTTCAATTATTGCACCATAATGATTTCGATGTTGGAGGAAACTTCACCATTTTCTTATATACTGGGTTCCCCTTAATAGACTACCCATTTTAATATTTGAATTAAAATTTTTTTAGTTAACCAAAAAAACTTTTTATTTTACTAAATTACAGCTAACTCTTTGGGATTTATGATAACTTATAAATATTTGGCTAATTTAATTCTAACTTTTAAAAATCACGTCTTCTAAATGACCTCCACCAACTTCAACACATTTTTTAATATTGGATAAAAAGTGGTTCCTTACACGGTGTAGCAAACCTTCGTCCATTCCTTCAACTTCTTCACGAATTTTGACTTTCAGTTCCTCGATTATACCTGGACGACTCGCAAACACTTTGGCTTTTAAATATCCCCACAGGAAAAAATCGGGTGCCGTTAAGTCGGGGGACCTCGAAGGCCAAGGCAAATCTCCGAATCGAGAAATGAGTCGGCCATTAAACATTTCTCGCAGGACCCTCATTGAGTTTCTGGCGGTATGAGCTGTTGCCCCATCTTGCTGGAATAGTAAGGCATTGTTTAGTAATCCTCGTCTATTTAATTCTAGAATGATAAATGTCTCTAGCATATTAACGTAGCGTTCTAATGTTACTGTTACAGCGCGGTTATTTTCATCCTCAAAAAAATAAGGGCCAATAATACTAAAAGATCCTTGGTTAATAATTTACTTAAATCCCGAAGACTACAGAAGATAATCCCACAGAGAACAACCTATTTAGTTATCTCATACGGAATTTATTAATAATATAAAATGGGTAGTCTATTATGGGAAACCCAGTAAAAACCATATTGGTTGATTGTAGCTTACAAATAAAATATAAAATTAAAAAAAAAATCAAAACAAGTATATATTTGTTACTGGTGAGACATAGCGAATATGTACTAACTCAAAATTAAAATATTGGCTATATTAAGGTTTCAGATTTTCCCTATATTGGCTGCTACTGGATATGGTGATTCTTGTTTTAGTTGTTTTAATAAATTTTGTATCATATATCTACTTCCGGCATAATTTGTCAACCTTGCGTCTACCTATAAAAGGAGAGAAGCTATTAAAATTTTGAATGGCGTGTTACGTGCAGAATTAACTAATTTATCAGAATTCTGTTTCATTACTCAAGCATTTTTAAAAGCTATGCCTCTTCCATATCTTATTTAGAACGTATATATTTTATTTTAATAGGTGACGGGTATATTTACCGAAACTCTACAGCAATATGCATGTAGTTCCGCTGTATTTTAATGCTCCTGTGCAATATCATATGTCAGCATTTAAAATGAAATGTGTAATATCTACTCTCAAATTCATTATACTTTGACAAATTAAATCTGTTATGTTTAGCCGCTCTGATATTTCCATTTGACTTAAATTGATATATTAAGTTAATTATTGTTCAATTCTTGCTGGCTTGCTCGTATAATATGTAATTAAATGGTCAAATTTTAATTGATAATCTATTCAATTAATTAATATTATAGATATGTTCAGCGCATTTTCCAGAATTATTAAAATCAATTACAAAATTCATAGTTCATAGGTAAATATTCCAATTAATTAATCGTAACATCTGCTTCAGAAACCATATTTTATGAAATTTTAATAGATATGTATTCGAAATCTGTTAAATATATTATATTTAATTTATTGTTGCTCTTTTATTAATAACTGGTATAAATCATTAATGGGTATCTGATAAAATTATTTGAAATTGATCCTTTACCATGATAATTATATTATACTCCCTATCCCATTTTATATTTCTTAACTTCAAATAGCTATGATCTTTTATTGATTCAACTTGCAAACGATAGTGCCGATGCAGTCGACTAACCTCTGCAAGGAGCTTGTAGCAAATTTAATAGAGTATTTTGAGACAGACGTGAAACTAATGGACCGCTATTACCTTTGTCTATGGTTAGTTATGTTTGTCTATAATGCATTTCATTTAAACATGTTTGTAGATAGCGCAATAACCTACAAATGTTATATTTTATATTTTTTATATTTTATATATTTTATAATGACAATGAAAAGGACATAATAATTTTAATAATATTAATAATATTTTAAATAATTTAAAATTTTAAAGTTTTTTAAATGTTGTAAAAAATAGACATAACCTTATTTATTCTGAACAAACTATTCAATGGAACTAAAAATGTATTCGAATCAGACCAGGCAGATAAAGCGGTGATAAATATACAGTCAATCTAACAAAAAATCCAATTGGACGGACTTCCTTCCATGAACTGGGATGTCCATCATATATTTTCCTGGCCACATATATATAACGTATCCGATTGCAATGGTAGTTCTAGTTTTTTCAAGGTACGCTGGTTTTGTTTATAGACGTAGTATAGCCTTTCGCATCATCCAAACTTAAAAATAATTCTCTCTGGTATAGAATTTTGGCGCTTAGGTTTTAGTCAATGACCTGGTGTGTACCTTGTGTTAAATATCTCATTTGTTATGATAAGTATGTCCTTTGATATTAGTTGTTGAGTCAAGTATATGCACTACCATAATATCGCCTTTGTCCCTGTTATCCTTAATTACCATTGTAAATTGTAACTAATTCAGCGCATGCTCCAGCTAATACTAATTTAATACTAAATATGACACGACCTGACAAAGAGATTTATTCATTATTCTAAGTACTGTGATATTGAGTTTTTAATTGTCTTGCATAAGAAAATATAAAATTTTTGCAAAACGCTGTAAAAGGCCGTGGACAAAGTCATATGTTTTACTCAGGATATCAAACTATCCGTGGGAGGAAATTATGCACTTTGTTCCCTTGTAATTCAAATAGCTATTATCGAACGATGTTCTTTTTAATTTTTAAGTTAAGTTTAGTTTATTATTTAAGCTTTAATATCTAAGTTTCACCAAGGTTGTTACTGGTTTGATTTCAAAACTCGTCTGGATACCTACTTATCCTCTTTAATCAAGGATTTCATTATCGTTGCCATTTAAGTGGCAACGCATTTAAGTGGAAATTGTCACCAATTGTCTGGATCCTATAAGTTGCCTGTTATATAATATTCATTACTTTTTGTGTATCCTGTAGAATTTTAATTTTATTTGGTAGAGTAGAAAACATTTTCGTGTGATCTGTAGAATTTTTAATTTTTTAGGCCTTTAGGGCAGTTTAGATAGGGCAGTTTTTACCCTGCCTTCCCCTGTTTTCTTGTGAGCCTGTATGATTTTTTAATTAGTGGCACTAAGTCCCTCTAACACCCCTACTAATTTTCTTGTTACGGGCACTAAAAAGCGATATTTATAAAGTATTAGAGCTTTCCGCTTCTAGAGACAAAATGTTTGGATATTGTGTGTACCCACTAAAAGAATATTTATTATGTATGAAACCTAATAACATCAACCGCATTTTCATTTTTAAATTAAATAAAAGGTAAGAAAGGACCTTTGCGTTACTGGATTAGAAAGACAAATTGCTTTGAAACCCAATTGTCTGATACATAGGGAGTTCATTGTAATGAGGTTATCCAATTTACTGATTTGTATTTCAATACATATTTTTATTTTAAACTGAGTAAAAGTGTAATCTCAATGAAATTGCTAAACATGTCAATTCATTTGAGAAAAATATTTAATTATATTTAGTGAATTAGACTTTTGCGGCGAAATAATTTATAAAGATGAGTTTTGGGATACGAGTTCTCGAAAGTATTGGAAATAAAGATTCAAAAGGTTCCCATCTCTTGCCGGAATATAATCTCCCTTTACACGAAAAACCACCCCTAGCTGCGATTGTACTTCGACGATTTTATGCATATTTCTCCTTCCGTAAAACCTTCATCGGACGAAAAAAGGTATAGAGAAAAAAAATATGTCACTAAATTGTGCAAAAAATGTCCTATTGACATCTCGGTTAATGCCCACCCATATCCCGCAAACAGCGTTCCAAGTCAAGGCAGTTTCGAGCGCGCACGCAAAAATCAACCGTCGGCGGACTTCCATAGCGAAAATATCGAAACTGGCTACTTTAACAAGAAAAATGCTCAGGTGTAAATTTAGAGAGCGGTGTCTCCTCTACAAGATGCGTTTACTAATTTACACCGCGCAAGCGATGTTCAATAACTTTGCCTATTTCCCCCGCCATTGTACATTTTGTAATTATATGTAAAATGTATGCTTTTCTATCTACTATTGATTTGACGGAACAGCTGCTAGAGGCACTGTGTAACCCTTTCTGTGTACCCTTCCCCTATTGTAAGTTTACAGGGGGGCTCTTGTCAAGCATTTTATCAAGGAAAACAAAGAAATTGTCTGTATGAAATTTTCAACACAGTATCAGAACCCCCGATCGATTTTCTTAATTGTCAATTCATTTTCTTAATTTGACTCAACATGTAGTGTTTAGTGAGCCCAGTTCAGTATATTGATAATTAGGACCAAAATGTGGCTGTGGTATCCGACGGATATGCTGCCAATGCCTGGAGTACAAAGAGCACTAAACGGCAGCAGCGACTTTTAAAACCCATTCATGCAGAAATTATTTTCGATGAGAACCTGGCAGTAACTTGTTCCCAAAAACAGATGATCAGCAATCTCGCAAACAACGTCTTATTTCACAATTGCTGAATAGATTTGCCAACAAGGGAATCAGAACGATCACTGCAGTAGACGATACCGACCTCCTCAATAGTCTATAGAATTGGTACATTTTCCCTTGCATCAATAGTTCTGATTTTTTAAAATGTTGCATTGAGTGGTAGCGACTAATCCAAGTTTTCCACCTCGAAAGCCCTCCGGATCATTGTTGAAAACTTTAAAACCCATTAAATTTTCTGACATTTTTCAGTTTTTGTCAATTTTCAGGACCTGTGTTACCGCAAAAGTCGCTATGTACACTTTTTTAAGTAGACTAAATTTGCAACAAAAGGAAACAATTTGGTTTCGGTATGCCCAAATAGTTTCTAAAATACCGATATAATTTCCAAAAAGAAAAGGAAATTAAGTTTTGAAAATTGAATGTACTCTAGAAACATATAATATGATGACTTTTGCCGTAAAATGGGTCCTTAGTGGTCAACATTGACGATAAAAATAAAATTTCTTTTTTTTGATATTTTGAGAATATTTGAATAGCTGTATCTTAGAAACTATTTGGACCATCGTGAGGTATCCGGTGAATAATAATAGAAACGGGAATCTTAAAATTAAACTTTATTTTGCGTTAGATGTTTACATATATGCGGTCAAGTTAATAATGAAATATCAATGTCTACAAAGAGCTACGTAAAAAACCTGGTAAAAACAATATAAAACCTATTTCATTTATAATACATAACATTCTCCGCTACCAAAGAAAATTATACAAAAAAAATTGTTTACTATCAAGGCAACTTATTTTAAAGCTATATAATATATACAGATACATACGAGTATATTACATGTCGTATAATAAAAACTTAATTAGGTACTCCATAGCCTAAACGATCAGGCGTTTTGAAATTTCTTCTAGGTCTAGTGTAAGGAATATCAAAACATTACTGCTAGAAGGAATTTGAAAGTCGTTATTTATTGCCTGAGGGTCAATCTTTTCAGAAATATCTACTTGACCATTTGAAGGATTCGGTTCTTTTCACCCGCATTGAACATTAGTTTTTTAAATCTAGTTTGTATTCTGTTTCCAGGTAACATTTAATTCCGATATTTTAACAATATAAATAACAATATAAATGCATTTTCCAATGCATTTTTCTATTAACCCGGGTATATTTATTTATAACGGTAATTTTTTAGTGTGCCTATAATCTTGAACAATAACTTTATCACCAATATTAGAATACCTATGTTTTACTTCAAAATATTTTCTTTGTTTATCTTGTGAAATCAAAAGTTAATTTAAACTTTTTCTATGATTTCGCGTTTTAGGCCAGTAAAGCGAGTTCGCAATTCATGACCAAACATCGGAGGAGAAATTTCGGTGCAATTGTAATATGTTTGATTCCATATTTGTTAAGAAACACTTTAAAATTTGCACTGGTAAAACTGTTAATATTATTAGAAAGTATAAGTTTAGGTAATCCAAATCTTGCAAAGGTGCTATATAAAGCCGATATTGTAAAATTTGTTGCTATGGTATTTGTGGGAAAAACTTAAAGTGCGAATCAACAATATTAAAAAAATATTTATTTGGACATGGTCCCATATAATCTAGGTATATGAATTCGAGAAAAATTTTCTTTGGGCCATGTCCAGGTATGTAATTCAGTTTTAGGTCGACTAGTTTTATAAATAGCACAACTTTTTCAACGATTTTTAAATTTTTTATGTCCTTATTAATCGATGGCCAACAAAATGTTTGATCGTGCTATGTTTTTAATTTTAACCACACCTAGGTGTGACATATACCTGACACCTGCTGATAAAGATATTCGATTTTTAAAAGGCGGCAAAGGTGTTATTATTATTATTATTATTTTTATTATTTTTAATTTTTTGAAGTGACAATGAAGTGATAATGTAATAACGAAAAAATATGAATCCCAATAGGATAAAACTCTAGGACAAAACATGTCGATGTAAAGTATCGTTGTAGTTATCCACTCAAAAAGCATTCAATCAAACAGAGACAAAATTTGTGTACGTTAGAAACCTATACATCAAGATGCAATAAGAACAAATTTAATATTTAGAATCATGTGATGGATGTCATTATATAAAAATATCTCGAGTTTTTAATTCATCTTGGTGATGATATTGGAATTGTAATATTTCACTTATTTTTTACTTACTTATTCAGCAGGTATATAATCTTCGAAACATATCTTCGAAAGAATAACGTTCTCATTTTCTAGTGATCAAATTGATTTGCATGTATACAATTAAAATAATATAACCAATCCGTATAGGTTGGCGGTTCAATGTGAAGCACGAACGCTGTTAAGGTCAGGACACACCTTTATCTGAATTCGAACTGTCTTGTGTAGTAAAAATATATCACTTGCATTTTCGTTTTTTGTTGTCTTAGTACCAGGGGGCGTAGCTCAGATGGTAGAGCGCTCGCTTAGCATGCGAGAGGTACCGGGATCGATACCCGGCGCCTCCACTATTTTTCAATGATATATTTTTTCTAAAATCTAAAACGCCACGTAATATACACATTATATTCGTAGAGCAAATTTCAAACCTATAATTTGTGTAACTGTAGGTTACTAATATTTCTGATTTTTATATTGCCATTTCAAGGACTTGTAAGTAGCCCCAGTAAATGAGATGTGTAAGTGTATACGATATACGTACACCTATCAGTTGTACAATAAACAATTCTCAGCAGGTGCTCTATATTTAAATCCCAAATGACATTTCAAACAATGTACATAGTATTATAAATAAATTTTAAAACTCTATCTTGACTTCCTCGGGAAGCTTGCCTACCAACTTTATGTTATCTGGAAACTTTACTGAAAGTTTTTAGCTTGCCCTTGAAATAATAACTTCATCTATCTGACAGAGGCACATAATTCTTTTAGATTTTCTTGAATTTCACTTGAATTTCTTGAATTTCAAGTTCGTTAAACTTAGCAATTACTTCAGAAGTAGGAAATTATTTAACTTTATTCATTATCTGTAATTCCTCCATTTTGGTCTATTAATTTGATCAAACCATATACAAATTAACCCTACACACTAAACTAACTATGTATATGTATACATATATACACACACACACATATATATATATATATATATATATATATATATATATATATATATATATATATATATATATATATATATATATATATATATATATATATATATATATATATATATATATATATATATATATATACATAAATATATATATATATATATATATATATATATATATATATATATATATATATATATATATATATATATATATATATATATATATATATATATATATATATATATATATATATATATATATATATATATATATATATATATATATATATATATCTGGCCTCCGCTTTCCTTTCTGAGTGTGTAATTAACGTCAAGTTGCGGTCGCTAATTGCTATGGCTTACTAAAATATTAGATTTGTTGAATAAATCACACATGAATTGAGCTGTAGAAGTCACATATTACCAATACTCTACCTTCATTGCTCTCATTTATATTGATTTACTGGCTAGATGATCTGCTACTCTTGTCGGGTCCAATAGGTTCTCCGGGAAACACAGCTAGGTGGATAAATCTATGATTACAAAAAAGAAATAAAAATATCTGTATTAACGATAAAAAAAATATATTGCGTAGAAAGATAAGTGTGTATTAATGCTATGAAGACATGAATACTTAAAAATGTAATTAATACCAATATTATTATATTAGGAAATGTACGTATTATCAAAATTTATAGCAAACAATGGATAGAGTTCACAAGATATTCTGTAAGTAAATATCTGTTTCTTGGACGCCTTATATAAATGAAAATATCTCCTTTATTTATTTTGTTAAAAGAGAAGTGAGACTACTGTCAGAATATGAACAAGCATATATAGATATAATAATTTACAAAAGTTTGAGAACCGTAGACAAAATAATGTCAGTACCTAAAAGAAAATTCTTACTGTGCAAAACCATCAGATTAACTAGACGAAATTACCAATGGCTGTCACAACTTATTGATCAGCATTAAATATGTACTTTTAATAGTAATAATAAAATAATAATATAATAAAATATATAATACTCTTTGGCTATTTCTCTATGTAATGCATTGCTACAAACCCAAGATATCTTTTCGCAAAAACAAATATGAATAGCAAGGAACTTAAAAGCTCATATATATATATATATATATATATATATATATATATATATATATATATATATATATATATATATATATATATATATATATATATATATATATATTGACATGCTGGAAACATCTCTGCGTATAGAGGAAAGATATTATTCAGGAATAAAATCAAATAGTGCCCTTAATGGCATTATTTTAAACAGAATATGAGGTTTTAAGTAAAATAACATGTATAGTATATATAAATAAAAAGGATACAGTACAACTTACAAAGTATGGGAAACATGGACCATGAGGTCGTTACTCATATACACACATGGTATACCTACCTAATGCCAGCATTCTAAGGCTCGAATTAGATACTCCTACGAAGCGAGGTAGCGGAACCAAGTTTATTGTCGAGTCTTGTAAAATAGAAAGTTATTTGATAAGGTAAAATGGTACCAGAATCATCGTTAGCATGAGTTCCATCCTTTGACAGCTTTTCAGTAATATCTAAAACACATAATTGATAAAAAATGGGAATATTTGTATATCTACCTGTCATGTTCAGACAGAAAAAAATTAATATATAAAAATTAGTTAGCTATGGAAATGTTGTTAACATATTAAGTTAACAAAGTGTGTATAGTATAAGTTCATTAGCAGGTTCATTAGCAGGTATTATAAGTTCATTATAGTATAAGTTCATATAGCATCATTAATATAACATTGCAAGATATCCAGAAGCCAAATTTGATACTTGTCAAATAAATGAAAATTTGTTTGTTGACATGGAAACTGGAAGGTTATAAATATAACCCACAAGAAACAACAACAGGCAGTCTTGTACGTAGAACACTTCACGTCGTATTGTTTCTTAATTATAACCTACAATCATTATAGTATAGTGGTTTGAGTCAAAGTGAACCTCCACAGATAATTTTCCAGGTTAAAAATAAACATGACATATTCAAAGGGCTCCAAAGTTGAGAGCTGCAAAATATAATATAGTCAAAAAGTTGTACAAGATGTGGTAATACGAAGTGCAGCGATAATTTCTCTAAATTAAAGTGTAATTCGTGAGTGCATCGCAGTATTTAAAATAAAGTGTACCTACCAAATCAAGAATATCCTATTTGTATCCAGCAGCGAGGGAAGTAAACCAACCTCCATATACTGACGGTGTTCTTGACACACCCACAATAACGTACCACCACTCAACAGGTTTTAAATAATAAAAATAAACAGTTTTGTCATATTTAATGCTGATCAATAAGTTGTGACAGCCATTGGTAATTTCGTCTAGTTAATCTGATAGTTTTGCGCAGTAATAATTTTCTTTTAGGTACTGACATTATATTGTCTACGGTTCTCAAACTTTTGTGAATTATTATATCTATATATGCTTGTTCATATTCTGACAGTAGTCTCACTTCTCTTTTAACAAAATAAATAAAGGAGATATTTTCATTTATATAAGGCGTCCAAGAAACAGATATTTACTTACAGAATATCTTGTGAACTCTATCCATTGTTTGCTATAAATTTTGATAATACGTACATTTCCTAATATAATAATATTGGTATTAATTACATTTTTAAGTATTCATGTCTTAATAGCATTAATACACACTTATCTT
>CAXKVY010004899.1:0-12541 GCA_964058915.1 Tetropium fuscum
ATCCTGATCCAGGTGATTCCGAAGCGGTCCAGTAGCAGATAAACGTCATAACAGCTTATAGACGCCATTTTCGAGTACGAGGTTGTAGATTTCAGCATAACACCGCGAGAGGGACACCTCAATATAGTGCAGTGTAGTGCGAGTGTTTTTGTCCAAACGTTTGTTTACATTGGATTAACTTTGATGACTATAAGGTAATAAACAACAACCATAATTTTTCAACCTTTGCTGACTATATATGTTATATTTCTTGTTATATCTTGAAAATAATAAACAGAAAATTTTAGAATTAGAATTTATATATATATAAATATATATATATATATATATATATATATATATATATATATATATATATATATATATATATATATATATATATATATATATATATATATATATATATATATATATATATATATATATATATATATATATATATATATATATATATATATATATATATATTTATATATATAAATATATATATATTTATATATATAAATATATATATATTTATATATATAAATATATATATATATATATATATATATATATATATATATATATATATATATATATATATATATATATATATATATATATATATATATATAATATATATATATATATATATATATATATATATATATATATATATATATATATATATATATATATATATATATATATATATATATATATAAATTCTAATGAAACTAAAGCTAAAACTGAACTAAATGATATAAAAACAAAATTAACGATCCCTAATCGTATTATTAACGAATTTCAACATAGACAAAATATTGCTTACAATAGAAAATTTCACAGAAGTAAAACTAAAAACGTAAATAAATTCAACAATTTGAAAAATATCAAGTAAACAAAATCAAAATTCAAGATAAATGCTAAAAGAAACTTAACTACCTTAGACATTCCTTCAGAAGTAAAATTGTTGCTGTCATTAGGTCCAAAATTCAGTATTTTTCAATCTATTAACGATTTCAAAATTTCAAACTTATTGTCTGATTTAGAATATATTATAAAAGATGTACTCGAAGATAAAAATTGTCATACAAATATCATTACTAATTATTTACACAATATGTTCGCTGTTTGTAAGGATTTTCTCAAACAATTCAGAATTATACGCTGTACGCAGCTACAAAGGTAATGCAACTGTAATAATGTATACAAATGAGTACATTCAAAAAAGTTTCGAACTCTTACAGGGCGAAAATTATTATTAAAAATTCAATAAAGATCCAACTAGCACTTTACAACAAATAGCAAATAAACTTAAAAAGGCAAATATCACAACTAATATTAAATCATTTTATAGACTCCGAACCAGCTAAAACTTTTCATAATTTACAATTTATAAAATACACAAACTGGTCTTATCAATGAGACCGATATTGTCCTCGATTAATTGTCCCAATGGGAAACTTTTCAAAATTCTCAACTAATATTTTAACAAACCCATAACGTAGAAAATGATTTCTATGTTAAAGATTCTTTCACCTTCAGTGATTTTATTTACAATTATCAACTACCACAGGGTTATGTTTTAGGCAGCTTTGATGTTGTATCTCTTTTCACAAATTTATCTTTAGAAGCAGCAATTAAAAGCATCACGAAATATTGGAACGTAATCTCAAACCATTGTAATTTAAATTTTTTAAAAATTTTAACTACTACTTCATAAATTCATATTTTAAGCAGATTTTTGCCACCGCTATGGGTTCAACTATATCTCCTATCCTTGTCAATTCCATACTAGATGACTCACTGAAGGAAGTTTCAACAAAAATGTCATATAATATTCCATTTATTAAAATGTACGTCGATGATCTTATTCTCTCGGTTCCTGATAATAAAATAGCGGAAGCACTATTCAACGAATACAATAATTTTATACATTTCACAGTAGAAACTGAAACTGACAACAACATCCCCTTCTTAGACATGAAGGTTCATAGAGATAACAACAGCATATTATATACAAAATGGTATCGAAACAATGTGTAGCAGTAGATATATAAACTACTACTCAAACCACCAAAAACGTATGGAAATAAACTACAAATCAAATGTTACCTGAACTCAGCATTCTTTTGATTGACAGTTCTTACCCTAGGTCTAGGTCGTTAATTAACAAAATTTTATTCAACACTCAACAAACTTTAGTAAATATTCAAAATTCAAATAACAGTCAACAAAGAATAGTTCCGCAAACACAGCGGAACAAAACACTGTCCAACGTGTGAAGAATTTACTCATTTATAAAGCGTTACCATACATCAATGATTTAACCATAAAACTGTCTAAAATTTATTCTCCAAAACTAAAATGCCACACACCCACAGAACTGTCAAATTTCATTTATAAAACGAATTGTAATAATTGCGATGTATGTTGTACGAACGTTGGAAACATACATTGGAAACGTATGTTGGACGAACGTCTAGGACGCTTAACGCCAGATTGATTTCACATAAAAGCGATTGCAGTAGACAAGTCAACTCTTGTGTTTTCGCCGAACATACAATTAAAACTTATCACAAACTGGACTTACAAAATGTCACTTTAGCAACAGAAAATAATTATTTCAAACGCTTGTTTTTGGAAATGATTTTCATCAACAATGAACATAATGCCATCAATAAAAAAATTGACATTAATAGACTTAGTAATATTTATACATACCAGTTTATATTGGAAGAAGACAATTTTCGCTCACAAATTTTCCTCCATAAATCATAATGGTACTAGTTAGGTTGACTAAAAACTCCCTAGACACTTGTCTAGTAGATTATTCGATTTTTATTACAGATTTCTTTCACAGTTTCATCCACTAAGCTATAATATATTACTAACCACTATTTATTCCTGAAAATTAATAATTTCCGTATTGAAAGGCACACTACTTATAAAATACTTATAAAATAAACAGTCAAGTAGAACGTAGGGAGCAAACGGCAATGTAGGTAACTTCATAGGTAATAAATTCTAGAGAGACGCTTTGGTCCCGCTAGAATATGACAAAACGAGTACCTCGAGATACATTTTACATTTTAGTATCTGAGGAAGCTGTTAAAGAAAATAGATAATATAAATGTACATCACATGGATCTATAAAAAGCAAATATCACTTACCATCAAGTACTATCATATAATATAAGGAGTCCGCTGAAAGGAGTAAATAATTGTACACCGTAATTTGTACATTCCTACATTGTAAATCAATTTAATACATTTAATTATATTTAAATTGATGATTACGATTCTATAGATATATATGATCAAAATAGAATATTTTAATGTGGTGGGTGTTAGAAAATGATAGTCAATGAATTATTGTAAAAATCTATCTGATACATAACCTAATATAAAATGATTGACATTTATGACATTAGTAGAATTTTGAGAATTTTTTATTAAATCCGAATTGGTTTCCCTAAAAATCTTCGATGAGGCTCTATTTAAAAATTGTTCTTTTATGAAGGTAAACAATTGATAATTTAGATAATTGTTCAAAAGTTTTAATATATCATTTTATAGTCATGACATATTGGATTATGATATGATAAGGTACCTTAAATTTGTCTAACGTTGCTTCTTTGCACATTTATTTTCTTTGCTTTTGTCCGGCTAATTGTTATTAATTTTCAGCATGCCCCGTCTATCTGGTTTCTCTTCTACTTAACACTTATTTTAAACTTCTTCTCCCCTTATTTCCATCTGCAATCTGTTTCTAAATTTCTATCTGCAATATCCTTATCTTCTTTCTCTCTGGCCTCCGCTTTCCTTTCTGAATTATTATTTTCTTGCTTGATTTCCCCCCTTTTTTCCTGATTTCTTGATTTCTTTTTATAATAAAGTATATGCCATATAGCATTTTCTATAATATATGTCTGTGCCATTCACTTTCTCACTTTAGTTATCGAGTTTATTTATGCTTAACATCTTTATACATTCACTAAGTCTACTATATTTACATTTTACATTTCTAATGCTTATTTAATATATACCCACATTTTCTTTTCTATATATGATATATTTTGAGACATATATATAATTTTGCATTCGTAATCATTTCTTCATCTATTTCATCTATTATACAATATGATTATTTCTAATTACATTTAGTTATAATATAAACAATTCACACTTTTCTACATATATATTTATATATACTATTCTACATATACATAATTTTGCATTCTATTACGTGTACTATCCTAACCTATTATTTGAGATGATGGTACATCGTACAAAGTCTATTTTCATCTTGTTCAATGTTTTAATATACTGAGTGTGTAATTAACGTCAAGTTGCGGTCGCTAATTGCTATGGCTTACTAAAATATTAGACTTGTTGAATAAAACACATATGAAATGAGCTGTAGAAGTCACATATTACCAATACTCTACCTTCATTGCTCTCATTTATATTGACTTACTGGCTAGATGATCTGCTACTCTTGTCGGGTCGAATAGGTTCTCCGAGAAACACAGCTAGGTGGATAAATCTATGATTATAAAAAAGAAATAAAAATATCTGTATTAACGATAAAAAAATATATTCCGTAGAAAGATAAGTGTGTATTAATGCTATTAAGACATGAATACTTAAAAATGTAATTAATACCAATATTATTATATTAGGAAATGTACGTATTATCAAAATTTATAGCAAACAATGGATAGAGTTCACAAGATATTCTGTAAGTAAATATCTGTTTCTTGGACGCCTTATATAAATGAAAATATCTCCTTTATTTATTTTGTTAAAAGAGAAGTGAGACTACTGTCAGAATATGAACAAGCATATATAGATATAATAATTCACAAAAGTTTGAGAACCGTAGACAATATAATGTCAGTACCTAAAAGAAAATTATTACTGCGCAAAACTATCAGATTAACTAGACGAAATTACCAATGGCTGTCACAACTTATTGATCAGCATTAAATATGACAAAACTGTTTATTTTTATTATTTAAAACCTGTTGAGTGGTGGTACGTTATTGTGGGTGTGTCAAGAACACCGTCAGTATATGGAGGTTGGTTTACTTCCCTCGCTGCTGGATACAAATAGGATATTCTTGATTTGGTAGGTACACTTTATTTTAAATACTGCGATGCACTCACGAATTACACTTTAATTTAGAGAAATTATCGCTGCACTTCGTATTACCACATCTTGTACAACTTTTTGACTATATTATATTTTGCAGCTCTCAACTTTGGAGCCCTTTGAATATGTCATGTTTATTTTTAACCTGGAAAATTATCTGTGGAGGTTCACTTTGACTCAAACCACTATACTATAATGATTGTAGGTTATAATTAAGAAACAATACGACGTGAAGTGTTCTACGTACAAGACTGCCTGTTGTTGTTTCTTGTGGGTTATATTTATAACCTTCCAGTTTCCATGTCAACAAACAAATTTTCATTTATTTGACAAGTATCAAATTTGGCTTCTGGATATCTTGCAATGTTATATTAATGATGCTATATGAACTTATACTATAATGAACTTATAATACCTGCTAATGAACCTGCTAATGAACTTATACTATACACACTTTGTTAACTTAATATGTTAACAACATTTCCATAGCTAACTAATTTTTATATATTAATTTTTTTCTGTCTGAACATGACAGGTAGATATACAAATATTCCCATTTTTTATCAATTATGTGTTTTAGATATTACTGAAAAGCTGTCAAAGGATGGAACTCATGCTAACGATGATTCTGGTACCATTTTACCTTATCAAATAACTTTCTATTTTACAAGACTCGACAATAAACTTGGTTCCGCTACCTCGCTTCGTAGGAGTATCTAATTCGAGCCTTAGAATGCTGGCATTAGGTAGGTATACCATGTGTGTATATGAGTAACGACCTCATGGTCCATGTTTCCCATACTTTGTAAGTTGTACTGTATCCTTTTTATTTATATATACTATACATGTTATTTTACTTAAAACCTCATATTCTGTTTAAAATAATGCCATTAAGGGCACTATTTGATTTTATTCCTGAATAATATCTTTCCTCTATACGCAGAGATGTTTCCAGCATGTCAATATATATATATATATATATATATATATATATATATATATATATATATATATATATATATATATATATATATATATATATATATATATATATATGAGCTTTTAAGTTCCTTGCTATTCATATTTGTTTTTGCGAAAAGATATCTTGGGTTTGTAGCAATGCATTACATAGAGAAATAGCCAAAGAGTATTATATATTTTATTATATTATTATTTTATTATTACTATTAAAAGTACATATTTAATGCTGATCAATAAGTTGTGACAGCCATTGGTAATTTCGTCTAGTTAATCTGATGGTTTTGCACAGTAAGAATTTTCTTTTAGGTACTGACATTATTTTGTCTACGGTTCTCAAACTTTTGTAAATTATTATATCTATATATGCTTGTTCATATTCTGACAGTAGTCTCACTTCTCTTTTAACAAAATAAATAAAGGAGATATTTTCATTTATATAAGGCGTCCAAGAAACAGATATTTACTTACAGAATATCTTGTGAACTCTATCCATTGTTTGCTATAAATTTTGATAATACGTACATTTCCTAATATAATAATATTGGTATTAATTACATTTTTAAGTATTCATGTCTTCATAGCATTAATACACACTTATCTTTCTACGCAATATATTTTTTTTATCGTTAATACAGATATTTTTATTTCTTTTTTGTAATCATAGATTTATCCACCTAGCTGTGTTTCCCGGAGAACCTATTGGACCCGACAAGAGTAGCAGATCATCTAGCCAGTAAATCAATATAAATGAGAGCAATGAAGGTAGAGTATTGGTAATATGTGACTTCTACAGCTCAATTCATGTGTGATTTATTCAACAAATCTAATATTTTAGTAAGCCATAGCAATTAGCGACCGCAACTTGACGTTAATTACACACTCAGAAAGGAAAGCGGAGGCCAGATATATATATATATATATATATATATATATATATATATATATATATATATATATATATATATATATATATATATATATATATATATATATATATATATATATATATATATATATATATATATATATATATATATATATATATATATATATATATTTATGTATATATATATATATATATATATATATATATATATATATATATATATATATATATATATATATATATATATATATATATATATATATATATATATATATATATATATATATATATATATATGTGTGTGTGTGTATATATGTATACATATACATAGTTAGTTTAGTGTGTAGGGTTAATTTGTATATGGTTTGATCAAATTAATAGACCAAAATGGAGGAATTACAGATAATGAATAAAGTTAAATAATTTCCTACTTCTGAAGTAATTGCTAAGTTTAACGAACTTGAAATTCAAGAAATTCAAGTGAAATTCAAGAAAATCTAAAAGAATTATGTGCCTCTGTCAGATAGATGAAGTTATTATTTCAAGGGCAAGCTAAAAACTTTCAGTAAAGTTTCCAGATAACATAAAGTTGGTAGGCAAGCTTCCCGAGGAAGTCAAGATAGAGTTTTAAAATTTATTTATAATACTATGTACATTGTTTGAAATGTCATTTGGGATTTAAATATAGAGCACCTGCTGAGAATTGTTTATTGTACAACTGATAGGTGTACGTATATCGTATACACTTACACATCTCATTTACTGGGGCTACTTACAAGTCCTTGAAATGGCAATATAAAAATCAGAAATATTAGTAACCTACAGTTACACAAATTATAGGTTTGAAATTTGCTCTACGAATATAATGTGTATATTACGTGGCGTTTTAGATTTTAGAAAAAATATATCATTGAAAAATAGTGGAGGCGCCGGGTATCGATCCCGGTACCTCTCGCATGCTAAGCGAGCGCTCTACCATCTGAGCTACGCCCCCTGGTACTAAGACAACAAAAAACGAAAATGCAAGTGATATATTTTTACTACACAAGACAGTTCGAATTCAGATAAAGGTGTGTCCTGACCTTAACAGCGTTCGTGCTTCACATTGAACCGCCAACCTATACGGATTGGTTATATTATTTTAATTGTATACATGCAAATCAATTTGATCACTAGAAAATGAGAACGTTATTCTTTCGAAGATATGTTTCGAAGATTATATACCTGCTGAATAAGTAAGTAAAAAATAAGTGAAATATTACAATTCCAATATCATCACCAAGATGAATTAAAAACTCGAGATATTTTTATATAATGACATCCATCACATGATTCTAAATATTAAATTTGTTCTTATTGCATCTTGATGTATAGGTTTCTAACGTACACAAATTTTGTCTCTGTTTGATTGAATGCTTTTTGAGTGGATAACTACAACGATACTTTACATCGACATGTTTTGTCCTAGAGTTTTATCCTATTGGGATTCATATTTTTTCGTTATTACATTATCACTTCATTGTCACTTCAAAAAATTAAAAATAATAAAAATAATAATAATAATAATAACACCTTTGCCGCCTTTTAAAAATCGAATATCTTTATCAGCAGGTGTCAGGTATATGTCACACCTAGGTGTGGTTAAAATTAAAAACATAGCACGATCAAACATTTTGTTGGCCATCGATTAATAAGGACATAAAAAATTTAAAAATCGTTGAAAAAGTTGTGCTATTTATAAAACTAGTCGACCTAAAACTGAATTACATACCTGGACATGGCCCAAAGAAAATTTTTCTCGAATTCATATACCTAGATTATATGGGACCATGTCCAAATAAATATTTTTTTAATATTGTTGATTCGCACTTTAAGTTTTTCCCACAAATACCATAGCAACAAATTTTACAATATCGGCTTTATATAGCACCTTTGCAAGATTTGGATTACCTAAACTTATACTTTCTAATAATATTAACAGTTTTACCAGTGCAAATTTTAAAGTGTTTCTTAACAAATATGGAATCAAACATATTACAATTGCACCGAAATTTCTCCTCCGATGTTTGGTCATGAATTGCGAACTCGCTTTACTGGCCTAAAACGCGAAATCATAGAAAAAGTTTAAATTAACTTTTGATTTCACAAGATAAACAAAGAAAATATTTTGAAGTAAAACATAGGTATTCTAATATTGGTGATAAAGTTATTGTTCAAGATTATAGGCACACTAAAAAATTACCGTTATAAATAAATATACCCGGGTTAATAGAAAAATGCATTGGAAAATGCATTTATATTGTTATTTATATTGTTAAAATATCGGAATTAAATGTTACCTGGAAACAGAATACAAACTAGATTTAAAAAACTAATGTTCAATGCGGGTGAAAAGAACCGAATCCTTCAAATGGTCAAGTAGATATTTCTGAAAAGATTGACCCTCAGGCAATAAATAACGACTTTCAAATTCCTTCTAGCAGTAATGTTTTGATATTCCTTACACTAGACCTAGAAGAAATTTCAAAACGCCTGATCGTTTAGGCTATGGAGTACCTAATTAAGTTTTTATTATACGACATGTAATATACTCGTATGTATCTGTATATATTATATAGCTTTAAAATAAGTTGCCTTGATAGTAAACAATTTTTTTTGTATAATTTTCTTTGGTAGCGGAGAATGTTATGTATTATAAATGAAATAGGTTTTATATTGTTTTTACCAGGTTTTTTACGTAGCTCTTTGTAGACATTGATATTTCATTATTAACTTGACCGCATATATGTAAACATCTAACGCAAAATAAAGTTTAATTTTAAGATTCCCGTTTCTATTATTATTCACCGGATACCTCACGATGGTCCAAATAGTTTCTAAGATACAGCTATTCAAATATTCTCAAAATATCAAAAAAAAGAAATTTTATTTTTATCGTCAATGTTGACCACTAAGGACCCATTTTACGGCAAAAGTCATCATATTATATGTTTCTAGAGTACATTCAATTTTCAAAACTTAATTTCCTTTTCTTTTTGGAAATTATATCGGTATTTTAGAAACTATTTGGGCATACCGAAACCAAATTGTTTCCTTTTGTTGCAAATTTAGTCTACTTAAAAAAGTGTACATAGCGACTTTTGCGGTAACACAGGTCCTGAAAATTGACAAAAACTGAAAAATGTCAGAAAATTTAATGGGTTTTAAAGTTTTCAACAATGATCCGGAGGGCTTTCGAGGTGGAAAACTTGGATTAGTCGCTACCACTCAATGCAACATTTTAAAAAATCAGAACTATTGATGCAAGGGAAAATGTACCAATTCTATAGACTATTGAGGAGGTCGGTATCGTCTACTGCAGTGATCGTTCTGATTCCCTTGTTGGCAAATCTATTCAGCAATTGTGAAATAAGACGTTGTTTGCGAGATTGCTGATCATCTGTTTTTGGGAACAAGTTACTGCCAGGTTCTCATCGAAAATAATTTCTGCATGAATGGGTTTTAAAAGTCGCTGCTGCCGTTTAGTGCTCTTTGTACTCCAGGCATTGGCAGCATATCCGTCGGATACCACAGCCACATTTTGGTCCTAATTATCAATATACTGAACTGGGCTCACTAAACACTACATGTTGAGTCAAATTAAGAAAATGAATTGACAATTAAGAAAATCGATCGGGGGTTCTGATACTGTGTTGAAAATTTCATACAGACAATTTCTTTGTTTTCCTTGATAAAATGCTTGACAAGAGCCCCCCTGTAAACTTACAATAGGGGAAGGGTACACAGAAAGGGTTACACAGTGCCTCTAGCAGCTGTTCCGTCAAATCAATAGTAGATAGAAAAGCATACATTTTACATATAATTACAAAATGTACAATGGCGGGGGAAATAGGCAAAGTTATTGAACATCGCTTGCGCGGTGTAAATTAGTAAACGCATCTTGTAGAGGAGACACCGCTCTCTAAATTTACACCTGAGCATTTTTCTTGTTAAAGTAGCCAGTTTCGATATTTTCGCTATGGAAGTCCGCCGACGGTTGATTTTTGCGTGCGCGCTCGAAACTGCCTTGACTTGGAACGCTGTTTGCGGGATATGGGTGGGCATTAACCGAGATGTCAATAGGACATTTTTTGCACAATTTAGTGACATATTTTTTTTCTCTATACCTTTTTTCGTCCGATGAAGGTTTTACGGAAGGAGAAATATGCATAAAATCGTCGAAGTACAATCGCAGCTAGGGGTGGTTTTTCGTGTAAAGGGAGATTATATTCCGGCAAGAGATGGGAACCTTTTGAATCTTTATTTCCAATACTTTCGAGAACTCGTATCCCAAAACTCATCTTTATAAATTATTTCGCCGCAAAAGTCTAATTCACTAAATATAATTAAATATTTTTCTCAAATGAATTGACATGTTTAGCAATTTCATTGAGATTACACTTTTACTCAGTTTAAAATAAAAATATGTATTGAAATACAAATCAGTAAATTGGATAACCTCATTACAATGAACTCCCTATGTATCAGACAATTGGGTTTCAAAGCAATTTGTCTTTCTAATCCAGTAACGCAAAGGTCCTTTCTTACCTTTTATTTAATTTAAAAATGAAAATGCGGTTGATGTTATTAGGTTTCATACATAATAAATATTCTTTTAGTGGGTACACACAATATCCAAACATTTTGTCTCTAGAAGCGGAAAGCTCTAATACTTTATAAATATCGCTTTTTAGTGCCCGTAACAAGAAAATTAGTAGGGGTGTTAGAGGGACTTAGTGCCACTAATTAAAAAATCATACAGGCTCACAAGAAAACAGGGGAAGGCAGGGTAAAAACTGCCCTATCTAAACTGCCCTAAAGGCCTAAAAAATTAAAAATTCTACAGATCACACGAAAATGTTTTCTACTCTACCAAATAAAATTAAAATTCTACAGGATACACAAAAAGTAATGAATATTATATAACAGGCAACTTATAGGATCCAGACAATTGGTGACAATTTCCACTTAAATGCGTTGCCACTTAAATGGCAACGATAATGAAATCCTTGATTAAAGAGGATAAGTAGGTATCCAGACGAGTTTTGAAATCAAACCAGTAACAACCTTGGTGAAACTTAGATATTAAAGCTTAAATAATAAACTAAACTTAACTTAAAAATTAAAAAGAACATCGTTCGATAATAGCTATTTGAATTACAAGGGAACAAAGTGCATAATTTCCTCCCACGGATAGTTTGATATCCTGAGTAAAACATATGACTTTGTCCACGGCCTTTTACAGCGTTTTGCAAAAATTTTATATTTTCTTATGCAAGACAATTAAAAACTCAATATCACAGTACTTAGAATAATGAATAAATCTCTTTGTCAGGTCGTGTCATATTTAGTATTAAATTAGTATTAGCTGGAGCATGCGCTGAATTAGTTACAATTTACAATGGTAATTAAGGATAACAGGGACAAAGGCGATATTATGGTAGTGCATATACTTGACTCAACAACTAATATCAAAGGACATACTTATCATA
>CAXKVY010004900.1:0-48750 GCA_964058915.1 Tetropium fuscum
TGCTTTTCACAAAACAAATATGAATAGCAAAGAACTTCAAAGCTAATATATATATAAATATATATATATATATATATATATATATATATATATATATATATATATATATATATATATATATATATATATATATATATATATATATATATATATATATATATATACACACTCCCCGGCACAAAATTCCGTCACCCTAAAATTTTGCCCAATTTTGATGTTTTATAACTTTTTTATTTTTCATCTGATTTTCATAAATTTTTTACCAGTCTGTAGATCAGTTCATTGTGTGTCTTTTTAATTATTGTAATAAGTCATATTTTTCGTCCAGGCAATATTATACAGGGGTAAATCAAAGTGTTGTTTTTTGTCGGAAACTCAAAACACCCTGTGGAAAAATTGAGGCGAATAATTTTGTTTACAAACTGTTTGCTGCCATCTTAGACGTATTGTAAACATTTTGTTTTTTGATTCATCCCATTATCTCATTTCTTCTGCGAGCAGCAAAATTTTAAATGAAACGCTGTTAATTTTATCATTTTTAATTAAAAAACATCGACGTTGGCTAAATACGCGGTTATTGTGACAGAATATTTGACAGTACAGTTAATTTAGTGTGTTGTCATCATGGTAACTACAGCAGACGTAGGTAGAATTGTTGCCTTAATAGAGGATGGCCGCAATAAGAGTTATGTCTCCCGTACTCTGGGAATTGCGCGGTCTACAGTTTGTGATGTTTGGAATAGGTATCTACAGACGGGAAACTTTATTAGGCGGCAAGGCTCTGGCAGAAGGAGAATGACCACTCAAGCTGATGATCACTTTGTCATTATGAGTTCTTTAAGAGATCGAAGAGCTACTGCTGTGTATCTAAAAAATGACTTGCAAATGGTACGTCGAGTAAGTGTAAGTGAAAGAACGATACGTAGAAGATTGTTAGAAGCAGGATTGCATTCACGAAGGCCAGCAGTATGTCCAAAATTGCTTCCTCGGCATCGACAACACCGACTGAGATTTGCAAGAGCGCATGCTGACTGGACTGTAGAACAGTGGGGAAACGTACTATTCACAGATGAATCCAGGGTTTGTTTAAGGTCGCCGGATGGTCGTGAACGGGTATACAGACGTAGAAATGAAAGATATGCAGACTGCACCATATCTGAGCGACTGCAATATTACGGTGGTTCAGTCATGGTTTGGGCGGGTATTTCTACCGATGCACGTACTGACCTTGTATTTGTTGAAAATGGAGCACTAACCGCCCACCGTTACATTGAGGAAATCCTCCAAGAAATTGTTGTTCCATTTGCTCCTTTCATTGGGAACCAATTTACATTAATGCATGATAATGCTAGACCTCACGTTGCACGGGTAGTGAGCGAATATCTGGATGAGGTTGGACTTCCAAGATTGGACTGGCCCGCATGTAGCCCGGATCTCAACCCAATCGAACATCTTTGGGATGTTCTTAAAAGAGCACTCCGTCGCCGTCCTGTGCAACCACTAACCTTGCAAGACTTACGGCTGGCGATGACAGAAGAATATCAGGCTATTCCTCAAGACAGAATAAGTAATCTTATTAATTCGATGCCACGAAGAATGCAAGCTGTCATTGCTGCGAGAGGAGGACATACACGTTATTAAAATTTGTCTTTGTTAATTAATTTTGTGATATACCTAGTGGATGTTTTTGTTAATAAAAATAAGCTTGAAATCAGCGTTTCATTTAAAATTTTGCTGCTCGCAGAAGAAATGAGATAATGGGATGAATCAAAAAACAAAATGTTTACAATACGTCTAAGATGGCAGCAAACAGTTTGTAAACAAAATTATTCGCCTCAATTTTTCCACAGGGTGTTTTGAGTTTACGACAAAAAACAACACTTTGATTTACCCCTGTATAATATTGCCTGGACGAAAAATATGACTTATTACAATAATTAAAAAGACACACAATGAACTGATCTACAGACTGGTAAAAAATTTATGAAAATCAGATGAAAAATAAAAAAGTTATAAAACATCAAAATTGGGCAAAATTTTAGGGTGACGGAATTTTGTGCCGGGGAGTGTATATATATATATATATATATATATATATATATATATATATATATATATATATATATATATATATATATATATATATATATATATATATATATATATATATATATATATATATATATATATATATATATATATATATATATATATATTCCTCACTTCTTGAAATCCGGACCATATCCTCCTAATCCATTACGCGCTATCGGTGTCCCGTTATTGTTTTAGACTCCCTTGAATGGATATTTGCATTTATATTAAATTGCTGTGTTCAAAAAGCGAATGTGAGATTAATGCTTTACATGAAAAATAACCATGGCGCGGCGAGGGTTAATATCATGAAATATGATATTTGAACTTTTTTCCGATTCCCTTCACTTTTTTAATTTCAATTAGCGAATTTAATTATCCGAGGCCACAATATTTCATATTAATTTTTTTCGTACTTAATCAAAGACGAAAAGGATGCTATAAATGCTAATGGTGTAATTAGACCAATTTTACATCGCAGTAATTACAAATAAACTATTATAATGTCCATGGCTGTATGTTTATAACAGTCCACTTTGTTGATTATTGGTGTATTTATAACATCTATTAATATTTTTTACAGTATGCATCATAAAATATAAATCAGTGTAATCAATCACTTTCCTGAATCATTACTTATAAGAAGCGTAAGTTGTGACAAAAACCTGTTATCGATGACTGCTCCTAACTCGACTCTATCATTAATAGAAGTGGAATACCAACAGCGCAATTTTTATTCTGAAATGCGAATCACAATAGAAACCGAAAGCAATTTGAAACCTTGCTATCTTAAATCCTACTCGTTTCGTATTTTGTTGTTTTAATATTACAAATTCGTCTACTCGGAAATTTGTGAAAAGAAAAACAGAACGAGCGCGAACTTATAGTTGGGAATTCATGAGGCCTAGTCGGTCTGCGGTATCACGTAGCGCTGGTAAAGCGCATCCGAAATTTACATGACAAAAAGCGCATTCCAGGATAATAAGAAAACCGTTGAAAGTAACTAGAAATATGACTTTATTACGCCATGAATAATACAGAGGACTGTAAGTCCCTCGTTACGTGAGTGAGAATCACCAGCGAACCAGACCAAGATGAATTACAGTCGTTCCTCTGGCATTACGTTCCTAAGAAGCAGAATGGTAATGCTCGGTATGGAAAAGCTAAAATTATCACGTCATGGGACGCTTTCCCAAATGTATTTTTTATCTGTTTATTATACAAAGATACCAACTTAAATCATTGAATAAACTAATTGATACACGAAGGCGAAAATTACTGAGAAAGTCAGAGAATTATTGGTGTGAATAATTCATTATACATATGCGTTTGTTCAGTCAACTCTTTCGCAAATAATGGTTGCCAGCATGACAAATACTGATAACAAAGACATTGTATGTATACGAGTATATGTATCGCTTTGTATTTATATAATATATTATAACTAGATATAGGTATGATTTATTATATTACATAGTTTAAAAAGACGAAATGGAAATGGGAACGGATAATGACATAAAGGTAAGATCTAATTCTGTTTGAAATACGGACAGCGAATTGCATAATATACTGTTTTCAAAATATGTTTATTTACATATTTAGCTAGGACTTGTAACACCTCTCCTTTTTAATTACATTACCTCTATTAAAGGGCCTGTCATCCAGGAGATGAGACGTAATGAATTTTTTTGTTGTTGTCTATCGGCTGCTCAGTTAAATACTGAGGTCGTGGGTAAGTGGATTTGCTAGAGGCTTGCACTTAGATACCTTTAGATATATCACCAGAAAAATCACAGCTTGACAATGACCGGCTTGATCTACTCCTACTTAAAATTTTGTATAAAAATACTTGGACGCCAGGTCAAGAGTACTTAAATAGTACAGAAGACCGCAGAAATGATCAGCCAATAATTGTCAGCTGTGACCCCTCTTGTGACTCAGACCTTTCCCAGAGAAATAAAAGATAATTTTTTTTTTTAAAACAATATATTACAAAAATATTTATATTACCAGTTGATGGTTCACAGTAAATTAAAATCTTAAATTAAAATTAAAATTAACAATTGGGTGGCCTGAGGGGCGTTAAAACGACCCTACTTTATTATATAGCCTGATGGGCTTACAACAATAAAATAATGTTCACTCTTGACACAAGGTCAAGTCGAGAAATTTATCATTTACAACAAAAGTGAAGTGTAAACCTTGGAAAAAAAGTAAAGTGGAAATATTCCTTAAGACCTGGTAATTCCTAGGGGCAATTAATTATACAAAAATACCTTTTCTCTTTTCTGGAGATCCCCTCGTGAATGTGCTGGGTTTCCTAGGATCCTAGGCTGAAGCTTCGGCTTGGTGGTCCAGCTGAGCTGAGACGTAGCCTCTAAGAGCGATGTATACAGCAATGGGTGGAATGTGCCGGCTGCAGGAGGAAATACCTTCCAGTCTGACGTTCAGGAATATGTAATAATGGTCTGCTCTGCTCACCAAAGGAATTGATTCTCGGTCATCAAGGTGTGGAAGAAAAATTTACCAGTATCAGGTTTTACAAATTTGGAAGAAAAAAATATGAATAAAATCCCGCTTGAACCGGATATCAAGAGTGAAATTTATACTAAAATGAATTTAAATAAAATAACTAGATTAACAGTTCAAAAATATGAGTTTTAATTATATAAAAAAATATTGTAATTTTAAATATTGGAAGTAAATTTTGATTAAATTCCCCAAAATTGAGGATTAGACTTTATCAAAGTAAAAAAATAATATTATCAAGACAGGAATGTGGTATGCAAATTTTCACTATACGATTAAATAAAAAATAAAAAATTGAAATAAATGCTGCTTTTTGCCGATGCAAAAGATAAACAAATACCTATGTCCTACGCCGTCGAAGTAATATCTTCTAAATAAACTAAAATTATGCTACCATTCGGCAAAACAGTATCTTTTATTCTTAATTAAGAGGTAGGTTAGTCTAAAATCGAACGATAACGTACGATTCAAATTTAAATTAAATATATATTTAATTCAATAAAAAAAGTGGTAATAATATACCAAAATAGAAAAAAATATAGACGTGGCTTTTGTGCCCACAGCTCACACGTATATATTAAAAATAATAAAATATTTCAGACTATACCTGGTAATTAAGAATCACTACACTAAAACACCGAAGATACATCTTCGCGAACGTAAGCCACGGTCAACAGGCTCAAGCAAGCAGGTCGGCAGAAAAAGAATGATTTTTGCGGATATCGCGTATAAATGTGCTTGCTGGGATAACGGTAGATGGTGAGTCGCGGTAAATTTCTACAAGTTCGCGCGGTTTTATTTCAAATATTTGAAACAGGAATTCAGACATTAGCCATAAAAGGGAACGGAATTTATTTACGTTACAGACTCTAATGGTGCATTTAACTTCGTGTATTTAACTATACTGTATTTCACTTCGTACTAAGAATATTAATATGGCTATTCTAGTTAATATGATCGTCTGTTTCTGATCCCTAAAAATCTTACAGTAAGTTGTAGATGTATTATAAGTATTGTTGTTAATTGGTACACGTACAAAAAAATCAAAAAATCGTAAACGATAACACATCAGTTTCTTAGTTTCTTCGAAGTTGAGTTTGAGTTCATTTTTTTAGGGGAAGGTCCGAGACCTTTGCGGGATGATATTTGGGAGGATGATAGCGGTCGCGGTAAAGATAATACTAACAGATGGAAATAGCTGTTTTCGAGTTTTTCAAATTTTGTTTAACCAATATACGATCCTCCCGTGACGGTCGCCTCTGACTTTAAAATATTTTTACCCGACTCCCGCTGCTAATTAGGGAGGTTGTAAATTAGTGTTTTTTTGCTTAAATAATAAAAATACATTGCAAATGAGTTTATTAATTAAGAAAAATATTGCTACGAAGAACTTGGTCCCACCCCGTCGATAACTCTTGCATTTATGAGAAAAGCCATCAAAAGTAAAGATTTTGTCGTAAATTTATGGTTTCCTCGTTCTCTAAAAAAGTTTCCCCGAACAACACTTTCTCAATGCAAATCCGACGAAAATGGCAACCATTCCATAAATATTTATTTATTACTCAATCATATCACCAAAAAATATATAATTTTTGCGTATAACACTAGAAAGTGAGAGTTTCGAGCACTGTAATACCAAAATATAACGTTTCTTCGATACCGATACCGATAACTGATACAGAGAGTGAAAAATACAATATACAAGATGTTTTTACATAGGAAGCCGTTATTTGTTTTTGAGTGTTCGAGAGTCATATGTTACTATGTGTCGAATGCAGAGAATGCTCTCCGACTACATAGCGAAACAATTGTTATGGAACAAATATAAATATTGTGAAAATCTTATAAAACTGAAGCGTTTCTTTTTATTGTGAATGATGGTTTTATATTACATATTATGTCTATGATATATTATCACGGTTCTGTACTGGCTTCCATGCTAGATAAACAGATGCTAGTACAAGACAGATTAAAATTAATTTCAACATTTCCTCCATCGAATAGCAGTACGATTTCCGATCCAAATCTTATGGTCCACTTTTGTTCCGTAAGTAGATTGAAAAGTAGGTATCTGGTATCCCGCTTTTATCTGTGGAAGTGGCTGGCTCTATTCAAGTTTGGAAAATTGAGCTGTCAGGCGTGCGAGATCCTTTCGTCATTTCGAATCACTACCCGCCAGTCTGGGTCAATGGAAACCTAACATCATACATACTAACTTGATATGTTAGCGAAAGGGAAACGGCAAACCAGAATAATTGGAAAAACTATTCGTATGTATTTAGATTAATTTAAAATAATTTATTACATTATTTTAGTTAGGTACACGAGTAGATTAAATAAATATGTTATATTATAAATATGTTATAAATATATATGGCATAAATATTGCCAGTTCATCTCCTTCATTGATCTATTAAACAGGATTAACATTATCGGAAGGAAGTCTAGTAATGGCTTGTCCGCAAGAATAGAAATAAAAAATTATATATAAGAATATATAAATAAGCATTTATTATATTGAATATATAGTTCCCTATTTGAATCGGATTTGAATCGGCCGATTTTGACGGGACTTTCACTGGCAGATAGCTGATATTATAGGGACCAACTTAGGCTACTTTTATTTTAGAATCAGAATTAGGGTTCCGCGCAACAAAATTAAAATCCATGTAATTGTGAATAAACACAATTACATGGATTTTAATTTTGTTGCGCGGAACCCTAATTCTGATTCTAAAATAAAAGTAGCCTAAGTTGGTCCCTATAATATCAGCTATCTGCCAGTGAAAGTCCCGTCAAAATCGGCCGTGTCGACAGATAGGCAATTAGAGATTCAATAGAATTGATAGAACGTGATTGGCTACAATCTATTGTCAGTAACAATTCAGTTAAAATTAATACGAAAATTAAAAATAGCATAAAAGTAGCTTCGACATATAACCTAGTAATTTATCAAAGATATAGTTATAATAAAGTAAGTATAAATTCAGTAATATTGCCATGCAAACACACAAAAAAGTAGATAACAAGATTATAACGCTTTTATAGCCTCGAAGAAAAACATATTTCAGACAGTCAGGGAGGTGGTTCAAAATGGAGGTACAAGTGCATCAGACGTATGAAATAGATAAACATACGTACTGATTGAAAATATGTGTAGTGATAAAGTTTGAGTAATAACTTTAGTGGAATTATTAAAAACATAAATTATGAACTCATGTGATCGGTAGATTAAAATGTGTTATGTTAAAAGTAGGGGTAGTAACCAGAACGCAGTACATTGTTTTAAATAAACAAACGCCCTTGCCTACAAAAAACAACTAAGAGGGACGACACTCAGGCACCAAAAGGTAGCCACGTAATTTTTGATATCTCTTAAAAATTGTAATATATTTATTTTTTTTAATTTTTCATCGTACACAAGCATCATCATCAAGAAAAGCTAACATAATACAAAGTACCAGATTTCTAGAGAAATTCTCATATAATCCGAAGGAGATTGGAATTGGAAGGAGAATTGCTGTACCATTGATATTCTTATTCATGCTGTTTTGCACCCAGAAAGAGATTGCGATTGCAGGAGTTGGACGAGACGTACGAGATGCCGAATCACATCGCAACAGTTCAACAAGCGTAGTGTTTGTTAGTTTGAAAGTGTCAGTGACCTCAAAGGTTTTAAAGAATTAACATAATGAGGCTAAGGTAATAACCCACATGCATAATTGAAACCATTTCCCGTTGCAAATTTGCACAATATTTCTTATTTGTTCGCCCTTCTTGATATCCCATGTAAATTTATAGTTCCTGACTTATTTTGTTCAGGTAATTTATAAGAAATTTTAGTTGCAAGAAAGTTGCAAGCAAAATTTTAGTTGCAATATTGTAAAACACGAATATAATCGCATGATTTTATAATAAATATAATTATCACTTTAAAATTGTATACAATCTTTTCTTCCAAGCAAATTAATGAGATTATTCCACAGATATTTTCAATCAGATAAACAATGATTTAAAATCAATCAACAAGTTCACCACTCAACGCAAGTCTGTTTTGAATTCCCCTTGGGACAGATTTTTTATTGCTCTAGAATATACAATGACTGACCAAGCTAATAAATTTCAAATTAATTCAAATTTCAGGATCTTCATCTCGATGGCGCCGTGCTAATGTTTTTGCAATAAGTCTCGAGAATTTTGTAAATCAATATTCAAGATGGCGGACAGATTTGCTATTTACGGCCTTATCGACCCAAAATTGTTATCTCAGGAATTTTGGTATAGCATATCACGAATTTGTTGTCATATTAATGATTCAAGATGGCGGCTTGTAGGTGAAGGACATTGTTGGCATTTATGTTCCAAATCTACTGAAATTGGTGTCTTGGAAATTTTGGAGTCGCAGATGTCGATATTCCTGTCAAAATAAATATTCATAGTGGCAGATCTAAGATGGCTAACATTTTTGGTATATATGATTCTATTCGCCCTAAAATTGGATTCTCGGGAATTTTGGGGGAATTGCAGATCAAGCATTTTTTGTTAATGTAAATATTTAAAATGATGGCTCCAGGATGACTGACCAGTTTTTCCAGTTATGATCCAGTTATGATCATGTTCGATGGTATTCATAATAATATACATCTCGGGGTTTATGGCGCGGCATTTCATAAAAAAATTTAAATCCTTTGAAATTCCAAAATAGAAAAAACTGTTAATTTTCAGACAAAAATCAACAAAAGTAATGTAGGGCAGGGCGATAGATAAGCGTAAAATGATTTAAATGCGGATAAATATACTTACTCGCCTCACGTTAATATGCACTGGATATATATTCACTGGATTATATTTTGCTCTCTGTTAACGGCGTCTAAAACTACTTGTAAAAGTTCACTAGATGGATAGTTCACTTTTTCTTCGTATCTAGCATATTTGTCGATTGTTACAACATGATGCCCTGTACATTTTATTGAAAATGGACTGACGTTAACTTCGGTTTATGGACAACAATATTACGCCCTTTGGATTACGCCGTTAACAGAGAATAAAGTGTGTTTATCCTCGTTTTAGTATTTGCTATGTAGTAGCTATGTACACTTAGGTATGTACTAGTTATTAGAACAATTTCATTGTAAATAAATCCCTTATATACACTTTCATACTTTTTAAATATCTACATAATATTCCTTGAAGGCGAATAAAAATATTATTTTTGAACTTATACTTAGGTACATAGCCAATTCGGTTTATGGCCCCTGAAAATTTTCTCTACATTTGTTCACCTACATTTTAGTGTTCTTTTGGTAAGTATAAACAGCATAATTATACAAAAATTAATAAAATCTAGTGAATTCCCGAATTCCATATATCTTTGTACGTATTAATTATTCAGTAATTGATAATATTTACGAGTATATGTTTCCTGATTTCGATTCTACATTTGAGGAGTAGAAACGGGTTGCTCGATATGTTGTGTTGTAGCACATAAAGTGCAGCAACTTTAGACGAGACACTCGGTCACATGCTTTGCTAAAATTGGCGTACAAACATCCACTAAAACCCACTGCAAATTTACACAAATTAGATGCTGCTCTAGGTGCTTTGATTAAGCCGTGCTGATATTAAGACGACAAAGTTATAGTGTGTTCACAAATTACATTTGGCAATATAATTTTAACGTCGGTTTAAGTAAATAATATTGTATTTTGTTACCATTTAATAAACGCAACATTATTTAATGTTTTATTATTTATACTTTAATGATTCATTTAACTTCTTATTTAAAGCAAAGGAACTCCTGAGGTATTATAATGGTCACTGTTTTTACTCGTAGATAGATACAGCTGGTATTTCTCGATTCTCTAACTTTAGTTTGTTTCTCTTTCTCCTATTTTGTACGGCCACTTTAAAATTATTTTCTGATATAGTGTATATTTAATTTCTCATACAATTCATTCTCACACGAGATCAAACTTCATTGAGAAACCTGCTGCCGTTGTTGAAAGGCGTTCATTCAAGGAAAGTTTTTGCAATGACGACAAACATTCACACACTATTTTTTGTAAAGCTGTAACGTATACCATCTTTCTTTCACATCGTGTCTGGTAATTTTCTGAAAGGAGATTATTAGAACCATAGAACAACAAAGACGTACGATAACGACTACGAATTTAAAAAAAATAATCTGAAGCAACTTCGGCGTTAAAAAAATATGAACTCGACTTTATATTTTTGAATGATGATATTAATATTCTCATATATCTATGTAATGTTAAAGTAAGGAAGTACCCTAACGATGTCACATTTTTATAATTAACATGGAATTTATCACCTGCATACACTCGTGTTGTATAATAACATACTCATATTCATATCTAGTTAAATTTGTTGATAATGAATTCATGACATGTATATTAATCCAGGGCATATAATGTAGCCTTTATTAATCAAATTTATTAGTGCACTCATGAAATAATAACCGAATATGCTCTCAAACATAGCGTGATTATTTAATATTTATAGCCAATTATGAGTTTCAACAAAATCTAGTTATTTATATAATAAACGAAGAAAATGGCTGTTTAGTAAGAAACGTGAAAAAAAATGGATGTATCAAATGGAAACCCTTTTGCAGTACCTTGTCTATACGAAACTTGTCTTTATCATAGTAGAAAACAAAATTTTAATTTAAAAAAAATAAAATGACGTTATGAAATTAAACATTTCGCATCAAGTAAAAACGAGATAAATGAAAAAATAAAAATTATATATTACATTATATAGCATGCGTCAGACAGAGAAACTGCTGAAGCACATAAGCGCAAGCATAACAGAGATAGAGCGAACGGTAGCGTCACCGACTAGCCATTTCCCTGTGCAGTACATTCAATTTCTTACTTATATAAAATATAAGCGAGGAAATCAATGAATGGCACTGATAAATATAAAATAACGTATTCTAACAGATTAACAATTTAGAAATGCTAAACAAAGCATAATTATAATATAAAACAAAAAATATATAATGAAACATTGGTATCGAGAAGGGTTCGAGATTTTAATCTCGAAGATAAATAGTATCTTAAATTAAAAATCAGTAATTAATTAATTAATTAATTAGTTAATAATCAGTTAGACGCCTGTTATACCAACACGTATTTTTAAAGTACGGTCACAAAAAGTAAATAATAGCTCTAAATCAAATCATCATAAAGTGTGACATACATAACTTAATAATATAAAGTAGTGAAAGTAAGAAACGTGTAATTAATAGAAGAATGGGATTTGTTGTTAAATGATTTTAAAAAACGGAAAACACATGCAATTAAGGAAGTGCAATTGTTTATTAGAAATGGATTTTCGTAATAACGGATAACAACGCATATCAGATAAGCTTAAAATGTTGAGGTTGAAGATAAGATATATGTCCAGATATGCAATGGTAAGTGTCTTCCTTATCCATCTATTTGCTTATTTCTCTATGTAATGAATTTCTACAAGCCCAAGATTTCTTCTAGCAAAACAAATATCAATAGCAAAGAACCTACATATATATGAAGAACATACCATACATATGGTATGATACCATATATATATATACATGGTATTTCAGTATATCATTAATTTCTCCCCATTCATTATAATAAATAATTCATTTTGTAATCAGAATTAAACAATAAGCCACTTATTAATGGGAAAAATTCTACGGCGGCTCCCTCTTACACTTCTCTACTATATTTGTCATAATTTTTAAACTGAAACGGATATCGACCTCCGGTTTCCTTATTTACTTTCCTTAATTAATAGGCAATTAAACACCTCAAAATAATCTATATAGTTGCATATGATTTTTTTGAAAAAAAGAGCTGAATATGACATTTCTTTGAATAGCGCCTCCTTTTGGACATACAAAATATATTTAAATTGTTTATAAAAGTAATAAATCGGGTTAAATAGCCCTTTATGAAGAACCATCATTTATTAAATTCGGATCAGGCATACTTCACACAAGTTACATCATTTTAAAAATTCCAAATTGTTTTCCTTCACACTGCCGATGCCGTTGCCATGGTAAGTAGATGAAAATATTTAAACAAAATTTGAAGAAGATGAAACAGATATTACAAAATATGTATTTTCGATGTACATTGCACCGAACATAATAATTGATGATATTAACGATTTACTGAAACATTTTAGCAAATGCGCCCCCTGTCGATGGAGTTGGGAACTCAAAAATATTTTAAATCAGTCGTCTCTCACTCACGACGACGACAGAGTGCCATCGTCACATCAAAGATTCAAATCCTCTCCAAGATACAAATAACACAACACGATAAATCAAGAATTTGTCTCCATCGATGTGATGTATATTCTAATTACCGGACACATGAATAGTTTGTTACCAATCATTAATATTTTATTATTACCATTTCAGTATTTCTACCTCACCATCAAATTAGCCACTTATTAAATTTGAAATATTTTATTTAAGTGTACCAGAACGTATAGGAAAATGCATAACAGTCATAATATTTCCATTGTTGTGGCTAATATTTGTCGGAAGTGAGTTGCTCGGTTATTTGTATCAAGTTGTAGCCTGAAGCAATGAGAAAGCATGGAAGTGAGATGCTATGTGGCTGTCAGTCACTAACAAATTTAATTTGCACCGACAATAAGTCGGTGCTGGAGGTTATGCCTCCTGCAATTTGATTTACCATTTTCTAATATTTGAAATGCCATGTGGCACATTATATTGCTTATTGCGTTGTTTTTGGGATGGCAATTAATTCCCAGAATTTATTGGATCAATATATCAGGGAAATCGCAAATTGTACGTAATTTATAAACGCACAGCAATGTCATTTGCCGAGATATTTTAATTGTTTATTAAACAATTCGTTCTATAACAAAGCTATAATGCTAGGTTGCTGATATCATATATAATTGGTTAGTATGGCTGTATTTCTTTAACGACTCTAATTTCTCTAAAAGGCATAATTCGTATTTAATTCTTTCCAATTTCAATTTTCAAAATGTCATGTTATCATCAACGTCAATTATGGTGTGATTCTCTAAGGTCTAACATTCTATAAGCGCTGTATTACAGAAAATCCTCTATAAAATAACAATGAATATCGTTTTCGTAGTATCCTTAACCAATCAGTATATCCAATTTGATTGGGTTAATTTCGACAATTCCACTCATGTATAAAAAAATTACGAACGCAAAAATAGTGGTTTTCTATCGACTAAATACGAAGATAGAGAAATGCAAGATGAATTAACTGAAAAATTCAGTTAATTCAGTTAATAAGGGGTAATCATCATGCCTATCTCACCTCCTCTAGGGGCACCGCACTATTTTTTTACAATATCTTTTAAAAGTTTTATATTAGGGAAAAAATAAGTACAGGAAAAGGTTTGTCACAAAATTCTGTACAAAAAAGCTTCTATGTTATGTATCGATATTTCTCTTACTTTTTATGTTAGTAAATTGTAAATTGTAGGGTTAAACAAAAATGAAACTCTGATTATATTGAATACGGTACTTAATCTCGAACTTAATCACGCTACATTATGTGGCCTGATAATATTGATAAAATTGGTTATTCGCGCAGCGTCACCATAAATTGCGTTTGCAATACCTTGTCGTAATGCCTAATTTCCATTTCTGTTTCCATAGAAACCAATAATAAAACAAAGAAATACTGAATGATTTAAATTTCGCATTTGACACATTCTACTTTACAATAATTATTACTTGCAATAAAATGGGTGTCATAGTGAGGAGGATTTTAATCCTGGTGCTCCTCTGGAAAGCTCCTCTGGAGCAGGAAATTGCTTATATATTTACAGTTGCTTTATTACCAGCGAAATCTAGAAAATTGTAGAAAAATGAATGTGAGTGAATATCAGAACAACCAAAATATTAACTTATGAATCAAATATTTTTCGCACATCTGAACTTATAATTCCATGAATAAATATAAATAATTTGAGTAACAATAGTATTCATATAAATCTTCGTTCATTTATGGATAATATTGTTCTTGTAATTTGTTCATAATTAATAAATGTTTGATGTAAGAACTTTAATATGTTGTCTTGAATCTTAAGTTTTGTTACTTTCACTTTTCTCAATTGACAATTTAGATATCAGAAGGTCGTTGTAGGTACATAAATCTGATTAATTATGTTAAACAGACCAACCAACAGACTGCATATGGAAAATAATAATGTATCAGATAAAGAGGTATGAAATAAGACAGATAATCATCACGGGGTAAGAACATCTACGCCGCGATTGGTCAGTCATGTTTAATATCATAGCGTAATAAAATAAAGTTGAAAATTCATAGTACCACAAAGAATCGTCAAGACACGTGATTTTACTAATTATGGTATATATATATATATATATATATATATATATATATATATATATATATATATATATATATATATATATATATATATATATATATATATATATATATATATATATATATATATATATACATAAATTACTTACATAAATTAAATAAGTTAAAGCAAAAGAAAATATTACATATAACTAACACCGATAACTATAATATATATAACTAACACCGATGTTAGGTTTCCAGAATATATTAGTTATTATTAGACTTAATCTCGAAGAAATATATAACGGTCGAGTGATCTGACCGGTATCCAAAATGGAATGCAACAGAAAATAGCCGTAAAGTAAACGAAACAGTGCAAATATCCTATATAGATACTTTGAAAAGTACTTTGAGTGCATTTTTAATGCGAAATAGTTTTTTTTACGAACACCAATGGCATTTACTGTAATTATAATCTGATCTGAACTTAGATCAATGTGTAATATTTTTCTAACTTAATTTACTACTGTTACAAAATTTATATCTAAGGACTTACTCACTAGTGTTCCTTATATTTTTCTAATACTTAATTACACTAATATTAATGTGTACACAGGCACTGTTATCTGCTTTTGCACTAACAAAATTATACTAGCTCGAAGGGTTTGATCCTCTTGAGCCTTCTAATCTGGTTTGTATTGTCGAGGAGCTGGATGGCTTCGACATTGACGTGACGATGAAGTCGCTGTTCTTGACATTTGGCGAATTCGCTGATGGTCTGGTTAACGGTGTCGATTCCCATGTCCCTATGGAGGTCACTATTTCTGCAATACCAAGGGGCATTAACGATGCTCCTTAATACTTTGTTTTGGAATCGCTGGATTATATCTAGATTGCTCTTACTGGCACAACCCCACAGCTGGATGCCATATGTCCATACCGGCTTGACAATTTGTTTGTACAAAAGTACTTTGTTATATATTGACAGCGTGGAATTTCGTCCAAGCAGCCAATACATTATTTTAAATCTGATATCTAATTCTTCCTTCTTTTTTTTTGACATGAGCTCTCCAGCGTAGCTTAGCGTCCAGTGTTATACCCAAATATTTTGCTGTATCAGCATATGGTACTTGGATATTGTTTATGCTAACAGGGATATGTCGGTCTCTTTTGTTTGTAAAATTAAATGATATTTGCAGATTTATTGCCGCTTCTTGGTGATCTTTGCCTACAGCCATTATAGCAGTGTCATCAGCAAAGGTGGCTATCGTGTCATACTCTAATTTAGGAATATCACTGGTGTATAGTAGATAAAGGACTGGCCCTAATACACTCCCTTGTGGTACTCCTGCCTTGATTTCTTTAAGTTCAGAATAAGCGTCATCCTGCTTAATTCTAAAAGTTCTATCTGAAATATAAGACTTCATTAATTGTGAGAACTGATTAGGCAGGAGCTTGCTAAATTTATAGTGAAGTCCCTCGTGCCATACTTTATCAAAAGCCTGTGCTACATCAAGAAAGACGGTAGAGCAAACTTTTTTTTCCTCCAGCGACTTTTCAATTACATCTGTGATCCTATGGACCTGATCTATAGTTGAATGACTCTCTCTGAATCCAAACTGATGATCTGGGATTATGTTTTTGTCTTCAATGACTGGTTTTAATCTTTTAAGAAATATTTTTTCGAATAGCTTTGATATTACAGGAAGCAAGGAGATTATAACACAGGTTCATTATAATTTCTGCTACTTTCCATATCTTCGGTACATATTTTAATCTAAAAGATGCATTAATAAGATAGGTAAGTGGCTTTACGTGGGAGATGTTTTAGAATTTCCCCCGTAATTAGGTCAAATCCTGGGGCTTTTTTCGGGTTAATGTTTTCTTTAATTTCTGTTGCTATTTCTTTCGGGGTAGCAGGTCTGATTGCACCTTCTTCCTGGGTAAGATTCTCCCAATCGAGAGTGTTTTCTCCCTCATTCGGCTGCAAAGTCTCTTCAAGATATTCAGCGTACCCGTTGGCTTTTTATATATTGCGAAATAGTGAAAATCAAAGATATTCAGCGTACCCGTTGGCTTTTTATATATTGCGAAATAGTGAAAATCAAAATTAGTAAAGGCTTGTGATTGGTCAAACAAAAATTGCCATGCTTGGTAACCAGGAAATTATATTTTGTTTCAAAAAACCATTTCCTTAGTAATAAATATTAAGGAATGGGAGTACGTAAAATGCATTCAAGAAGATCGCCACGTAATTGTTGTATCTATAAAAATATTAAGTTTAAAGTAGAAAATTAAAAGTAAATTGTTAAAGTAAGATTTAAAAAGTAACCTAAAGTGTTTGTCAACGTGTGTATACAGTTTTATGCAGAATCCAGGTAATTACAGAAAGTACATGCTAAGAGGAACCAGAAAGAGTAAAATTTCATATACAGTAGTTCCATATCCACAGATATCCTGATTTGGTGTTTCCGAAGCGGTCCAGCATCAGATAAACGCCATAACAGCTGAGAGCCGCCATTTTCGAGTTCGAATTTGCAGATTGCAGCATAACATCGAAAGAGGGAAAATTCTCAAGATAGTGCAGTGCAGTGCTGTTGTTTTTTGTTCAGAGGTTTTGTTTACGTTGGATTAACTTTGAGTATCATAAGGTAATAAATAACAAAACCATAAACTGTATATGTTTATTGCTTGTGTATATGTATGCACAAAATTTCCATTTCTTGATTATGTATTTATTAGGACTCCGAATATCCTATATATATTTTACTAGTCTAAGATAGTTAGGTGTCGTAGTATAATAGCTTCTTATTTTACTAAACATTTCGTATAACTTCTCCTTCATAAAATATGATTTCCATATAATAAATGTTAGCAAATCTTTACGAAATAATATTTTCTTCTTAATAATAATATTTCACTGATTTACAAAATCGGGTTATAAGATACTCGCACAAAAAAGTTTACAATATTAATAATACTTCCATATTTGAAATTCATTTGCTTAAAACTAATCTAAATTCGAACTCTACCCATGAGAAAAGAATTTCAAGCTCTTTTATAAATCAAAAATAATCAAAATCAATAAAATTTCAATTTTTAAAATAAATAAAATCTAAACAAGTGATATCAAAATATCTATAATTAGTTACTTTACACTTGTAAAGTTACTATATACTACTATATAAGTTAGAATATTACTATATATGTTAGAATAGAATATATAGACTTTTACTTACTTTAATTGATGCTTATTGTCTAAAGATCTTTTTGTTATGGGCGCCAGTTCATGGAAGACCATGATGAACTGGCGAAGACGTGAATACTTATTCACGAAGACTATGAACTGACGCCCATAATAAAAAGATCTTTAGACAGTAAGCATCAATTAAAGCAAGTAAAAGTCTATATATTCTAGTCTAACATATTATATAGGCAGAATCAAACAATATTTTCTATCTATAAATTAAAATATTATACATTAATTATATATCAAATTATCTACCAAACGTATAGATATTTGTTGGTCAATTTGGTCCGAGTAATTGAATTATACTGTAAATTCAAATATTTATAAAGATAAATTAATCCCAGCTATGCCCCGAAGAGTGTGTATGACGTGATTGTAGTATTTGTCCATCTAACTACATGCTTATTTCTCTATGGAGCAGCGGGTTATGTTAATGTCATAGTACAATGAAATTCTTGCAAATCTGCGAAGTAGCTGTGGCAGACAAACGATGACAAATGAGAACTGTAATTACCGAGCATGCTCCTCCAGACCACGTTAATGCTACGTTGCAGAAACCATGAAACGTTTCACTCGTTTAAGATATACAATAGTTAACGCTTTGTCATATTATATAACTCGCATATTTTGATGACAACTTCATAATTTTTAGGTTTTAATTAAGATGAACATCTTTGTGGAAGTAATCATGTTCAGAAAAATCCTCGTTTAATATTCGCAATTTTTTTTTAATCGAGCATAAATACGTAGAATGATCATAATATATATATAATGGTATACGATGGATACGTGCTAAAAGAGAAATATAGCAGATTATCAGAAATATCTATATCTAGAGCCACAGATGGGAATTAAATAACAATATTTTAAAACGTTCTCTGAAAGACCTCAAAGATGCAATGTTCGATTAATAATGAGCACTAAAGAGCGAATTCCAACGGGAAAAAACTTAATTCTAAATAAGAAATAAAATATTAATCTCTAAATATTAATTTTATTTTACTAAATACACTCCCCGGCACAAAATTCCGTCACCCTAAAATTTTGCCCAATTTTGATGTTTTATAACTTTTTTTATTTTTCATCTGATTTTTATAAATTTTTTACCAGTCTGTAGATCAGTTCATTGTGTGTCTTTTTAATTATTGTAATAAGTCATATTTTTCGTCCAGGCAATATTATACAGGGGTAAATCAAAGTGTTGTTTTTTGTCGTAAACTCAAAACACCCTGTGGAAAAATTGAGGCGAATAATTTGGTTTACAAACTGTTTGCTGCCATCTTAGACGTATTGTAAACATTTTGTTTTTTGATTCATCCCATTATCTCATTTCTTCTGCGAGCAGCAAAATTTTAAATGAAACGCTGATTTCAAGCTTATTTTTATTAACAAAAACATCCACTAGGTATATCACAAAATTAATTAACAAAGACAAATTTTAATAACGTGTATGTCCTCCTCTCGCAGCAATGACAGCTTGCATTCTTCGTGGCATCGAATTAATAAGATTACTTATTCTGTCTTGAAGAATAGCCTGATATTCTTCTGTCAGCGCCAGCCGTAAGTCTTGCAAGGTTAGTGGTTGCACAGGACGGCGACGGAGTGCTCTTTTAAGAACATCCCAAAGATATTCGATTGGGTTGAGATCCGGGCTACATGCGGGCCAGTCCAATCTTGGAAGTCCAACCTCATCCAGATATTCGCTCACTACCCGTGCAACGTGAGGTCTAGCATTATCATGCATTAATGTAAATTGGTTCCCAATGAAAGGAGCAAATGGAACAACAATTTCTTGGAGGATTTCCTCAATGTAACGGTGGGCGGTTAGTGCTCCATTTTCAACAAATACAAGGTCAGTACGTGCATCGGTAGAAATACCCGCCCAAACCATGACTGAACCACCGTAATATTGCAGTCGCTCAGATATGGTGCAGTCTGCATATCTTTCATTTCTACGTCTGTATACCCGTTCACGACCATCCGGCGACCTTAAACAAACCCTGGATTCATCTGTGAATAGTACGTTTCCCCACTGTTCTACAGTCCAGTCAGCATGCGCTCTTGCAAATCTCAGTCGGTGTTGTCGATGCCGAGGAAGCAATTTTGGACAAACTGCTGGCCTTCGTGAATGCAATCCTGCTTCTAACAATCTTCTACGTATCGTTCTTTCACTTACACTTACTCGACGTACCATTTGCAAGTCATTTTTTAGATACACAGCAGTAGCTCTTCGATCTCTTAAAGAACTCATAATGACAAAGTGATCATCAGCTTGAGTGGTCATTCTCCTTCTGCCAGAGCCTTGCCGCCTAATAAAGTTTCCCGTCTGTAGATACCTATTCCAAACATCACAAACTGTAGACCGCGCAATTCCCAGAGTACGGGAGACATAACTCTTATTGCGGCCATCCTCTATTAAGGCAACAATTCTACCTACGTCTGCTGTAGTTACCATTATGACAACACACTAAATTAACTGTACTGTCAAATATTCTGTCACAATAACCGCGTATTTAGCCAACGTCGATGTTTTTTAATTAAAAATGATAAAATTAACAGCGTTTCATTTAAAATTTTGCTGCTCGCAGAAGAAATGAGATAATGGGATGAATCAAAAAACCAAATGTTTACAATACGTCTAAGATAGCAGCAAACAGTCTGTAAACAAAATTATTCGCCTCAATGTTTCCACAGGGTGTTTTGAGTTTACGACAAAAAACAACACTTTGATTTACCCCTGTATAATATTGCCTGGACGAAAAATATGACTTATTACAATAATTAAAAAGACACACAATGAACTGATCTACAGACTGGTAAAAAATTTATGAAAATCAGATGAAAAATAAAAAAGTTATAAAACATCAAAATTGGGCAAAATTTTAGGGTGACGGAATTTTGTGCCGGGGAGTGTAGATAGTTTTCCATTAGAAATGTGTTAAATTAGAAATGTGTATGGGTTATTTTCACATACAATAAATATAAGGACCCGGATATATCAATAACCCCTCTAATAAGGACAAAGTGCTTACTTTAAATATCATGGTGACGTCACGTCAATGTGTTCCAGTGCGACGCTTCTCTGCCTATATGTTGTACTGTATTTAGAATGTAAAGAAATTAGAATGTAAACAAAATAAAGTAGCTTTCTCATTAGTCAATTATCAAATCAACTTGGCCGCAAAAAGTCATTAAGAAGCAAGCAACTAACAACTCTCGTGTCAATTGTAATTTGGCAACCCTGTTAACGATGTTTTGTTTTGGGTTTTATTATAGGACGCCGCCACGCGCCAATAAGAACAACAATACCTCTAGAGGGGTTATTGATATTGCCCGCGCGCAATTTTTTATATAGTTCTAGTTCCTAATCGATTCTTGATCTTTTTTAACGGTTTATTTGTTGCGGTATTATATCATAATGCGCCAAAAGTGTTGTGTTCCCAGTTGTACAGGAAATTACGAAACCAGTAGAAAAGTTCGGGTGTTTCGTTTTCCCAGAGACGAAGAGTATTGCAGAAAATAGCTCTCTGCAATTCCACGTGAAAGTTTTGTGCGAGTGACAACTCCCGCGTGTGTGAGTACCGCTTTGAAAAGGAAGATTTTATTTACAAAATTTCCCAACAGGATACAAAAACTGGTGAGATCGTTTCAGTTATTTTGGTTTTACCCCGATTAAAAGAAACTAACGTACCAAGTAAATTTCCGAACTGTCCCAAATGCTTGTCAAAAAAAAATATCGTATCGAAAAAGCAAAGTCGAAAAACTTACAGAATTACATGAAATACATTTTCAGACATACATACAGACATGTCAAAGCTTAACTATGTTGTGAACTTTATGTCCAATGTACTTAAAAACTTAAAAATAGAGGACGAAAATGTTTCACAAGGAATTGAATTTACTTCTGATCAACTTAAATTGCGAACATTATCAAAAGAACGTTATAGATATTCCACTACCACTATGGTTTTTTGCTCAATTTTATATACAATTAGTCTTCACACATATAGATATTTACGAAATCGTGGACCTATAATTTTGCCCCATCCCGAAACAATCAAAGGAGTCTGTAATGGTTTTCTAACTGATCCTCATATTGATGAGAAGAAAACTTTTTTAACATATGCACAAAAAATCTTTAAATATTTAAAATATTTAAAAGACCAAGACAAATATGTTAGTTTACTAATGGATGAAATTCACATTGATCCATATTTAGATTATAAAGGTGGTAATGTTGTAGGAGCTGCAATAAATAATAACGATTCGTTAGCGATATCTGCGTATACATTTATGATTACTAGCATTTATTCAAATTTTAAAGAAGTTGTTCATATTGCTCCTGTGTCTAAAATTAATCACGAATTACTTGTCAGTTTTCTTAAAACAATTAACCATCTAGACTCTAATAATTAGACACATCTAATCTTGACTGTATTTCGAAACAGTTAACAGTTAACCATTTAAATTATTCTTTACCTCTGTTTTTCATAGACTCCGATAGATTTATGCCGTAATATCTTTGTTTAGTTTGATATTTTTATTGATCTCCAAAACTACATTAAAACGATTTCAGACATACCTACCTAAATAACTACATAAAGCCCGTAATAACATAAGTATCTCGTAGGCCTCCGGATGGTGACGTCACGAGGCAGCACTGTCCTTGTATTAGAGGTGTTGTTGGATATATTCGATAATTTTCCACGTCATCATTCAATGGAGTATTTCCTCTCGATGGAAACAAAAATGGGCAATTGCATATTGAATTTTTTCCTTAATTTTTAACATAATAAATAATCCCCTCCCCCTTCAAGGTCACCATTAGACAATTTAGATAAAACGGATGAGGCCAAAACTGGAGATCAAATCCAATATGATGATTGTTTAAATGAGACTGCCCCGCTTGCAAGAATAAGTGAAGGAATCAGCCCAACTAGTGGGGATAATATTTATGCGGTTATTAAGAAATCGCCTGTTTCGCCCATATCACCACAAAAAGTGACCAGTAGCTCTGGTTCTAGTGAAAGCATGGGTTTGTTAGGGGAGAGAGCATCTGAGATACAGAACTGTAACTTTGATTCTATTTATTCAACATCCACTTTAACTCGTCTCGTAAGAAGAAGGAAGCTGAGGAAATGTTGAGGAGTGAAGAGAAGTTGCGAAGAGAGACTGAGAATGATTTAAAAAAAGAAAAAAGTTTAACTTGAGCCGATTCCTCTGAGACATAAGTAAACACTTATTATTACCATTACATTTGCTAACTTGGAAAGGTTGGCAGTAGCACGTAAATACCATCCCCAATTAAAATAATTTACGACGCGTTTCCTCGACGCGAAATAAGAAATAAATATATTTTTCTTGTACGTTATAATAGTTTATTATATTGATTAATATCGGTCAAACATATTTTTCAGTAAATACGCATAATTATAATACATACTAATAAGTAGAAAATATTAATGATTATTTCGATTTAACGCTTTATTAAATTATTCGATTTAGAAGAAAAATACATTGCATTATTTGGGTTAAAAGTCGTCGTTATAGGCAGTGAATAAAATATACGCTTTCATAACCTCCATTATGATCAGATTAAAAGGCTCTGAACGAAACTAAACATGCATCATTTGTTTTCCTTAAAATAACCTCCAAAACGCTCAACTGATTCATTTCCCCTAATGACTTTTTAAAATAACTTTTTCACCATTTTCAGCTGCATTTAAATTTTAGGAAGGGCACGCAGAGACCCTCCGGTAATCTTAACGAGCATCTTAATATCCCTTTCGCGTGTTCGAGGTCAATTAACGCATTTCGTTAACTTGCATTGTTCGGTACTTACGTTTATTAACGTTGCGGTTATGACAGCGTAATTGGTCACAACAGCGTGGCAAATTCGATCATGATACAATAATTTGTTTGTTCATATTTCGTTATCTAATAATGCTGTTTGAAGTTTTCATTAACTTTGCATCTGCATTACCATTCTTTAAATATGGATATTAATTAGCGTAGATTGATTGGATGATATTTTACTCGTGATAGAATACAACAGACTTTATTCATATATAGGTATATAAAAATGCATGTTTACATATGTCAAATTAACAATGACAAATAAAATTGTATATAACAGCAGTCACATATTAAAATTTCACATTTATTTAGTAAGTATATATTGTTCTATTACTCATACTGAAAATACTGCGTTAGTTCCTGAGGAAGACAATTAAGAAGGCGAAGTCTAATTTCAGTTTGGTTTTCTTATATTTATGTATTTCCAATACCATCAAATTCAATCAAAATGTTGTTTTTTATTTTCTTTTTATCTATAAAACTAAGTTTCATTTTTTTCTTTTGTTCAAGTTCGAAGTTTTAAAAATGAAAATACCTTATCTTACCTTAATTTGCGAGTTTTAATATCTCTGACTTTTCAAAATGATATGTAATATATTTTGCGGGGCCAATTTTGTTTAAACGTAGGTACCTAATAAATGCAATATACGATTCATATTTTACTGAAGTAGGTATATCAATAAAATAAGACCATAAAAATTCAATAGAGGAATTATATCATTAAAATAAGATCTTAAAATGTCAATACGGGAAAGAGATCTATGTAATAAATCAAGAATCAGAATGATGTAGATTAATGATGCTAAGTATAAACATATGCTATAAAAGCATAATTGTTTGTAAACGAGTGGACGCTGTATGTAGTCAACATAATTGTTGGTTTGCGCTTGAACACCAAACAGTGAGGCAAACGCTATTTTGCATCAAATTTCGTATGCGAAGCTGCATGTATAATAACTGAATAAATATGGCTCGCTTACCTTGTGCTATTTCGAATTTCCCTAACTAAACTCATTAGAAACATTTTAGGTATATTTATTTTATATGCTTTATTAATACTTGCAAATTTAAATTTCACTTGTGCTAATAATATAAGAGCTTTACTATACCTACTCGCAAGTAGTTTTCGGTTGTGTATTAACAATATGTCATATATTAATACTATAACAATGCATTTAATTATTTTCAACTTCCTATCACTTCCGGAAGTATTCGTAAATTATATTAGTTGTTTATAGGTCCAACAAAAGTGGTTTTTAAAATTTATTTTATCTAGCAATATATGTCCTATTGATATTGATTGATGAATTTTTACGGAAGTTATAGTATTTTACCTAAATTATTTAATTTATAAAACAATATAATTGATTCAATTTTGCTTACATCGAGAATGGAAACAAATATTTCCTTAGAAACCGTGTGCTACGAACACGATTTATAGTACCAAGGAAAACAGCCCTAGGCAGGCTAAGCACAACGACAAAACTTCAGAAATTCAGATGGTGAAGGAACAATCGGTCTTCACTATACCGCTATCCGCCGCAATTTATAAAACCAGCTCGCTCGTAGGCATTTATACATTCCGTACATGTATTTAGCACCCATCGCAATTTCATTGGTCGAATTAGAATTTAAAACCAATCAGAGTGCGAGTGCAAAATATGTGTATGGATTATAAACTGGTGCCAAACGCGCATACAGAATGTAACAGTTTATATGCGCGCGCGTCATGCACATATGGCGTGACTGAACTGGACTAAAAACCTTCAGATCATTAATTACTACTACATGATTATTTTACTGACTTCCGGATTATATAAAGGTATCAAGGGCGCCCTGGAAACAACAAGGGCGCTCTGGTCCTTAGATGCATCGCCGGACTTTTTGAGCATTATATTCGTGATCAGCTACAACAAGGTGTCGGCGACAAATAATATGCTTGCCGTTCCGGTATTACTCTACTCCTTTGGAGTAATCAAATGGATACAGAAGGAGCTGCAGCAACTCGACGTAGGTACCCGCAAAATGATACATCTCTGTCGGAGTTTGCATCCGAGATCGTCCGTGGACTATTGGGATTGGAGTGTCTCCACAAAAGAGTAACTCTGGACACAGCTTGTAAGATTATCAGGAGTTCGGATCCCCTACTCCTCATGGTCAAAGACCATGAAGGAGCTGGCGTTGGAGCTTTTATATATAGGGCAGCACAAAGAGCAGCTAATAGCCTAGGTTTCGACTTCGATACCGAGCAGAATAATCCAAACTCTGTCACCGAGTTGGACTCTGCTCTGTTGAGAGCCCACCTTCGGTCTGCTGGAAATACACTTCGTTTTCATCAGCAGATGAGATGAGCACGGAGTCTACGGGTACTATAGATATATACAAGACTTAGGCTTATCTCAAAAGCTGACCTTTAGCTTTTTGAGGTCAGCTAGGCTGAAGTCAGAGACTGAAGGTTTTATATTACCTTGCCAAGATGGTGTACTGAAACCTTGGGGCTACCGAAGCCGCGTGATGGGTATAGAAGTGCCTGACGTTATCTGCATAGCATGTCGTCAGCTCCAGAGACCATTATGCATTTGCTGTCAGCTTGTCCAGCATATGCGGACTCTGCCTCTATCCATCGTCTTAACGCAGCATTACGAGTGCTGTATTACCACCTACGGCACTCGTACGGTATAGATCAGACACCGGTGTTGCCCTATGCTCCGGGGGATATTGAGTCCGTGTGGGGAATGAGAGGTCCCGGTTATACTGGAACTATTCATTCCCCACCGTCAGGCGGATACAAGCCAATAAGCCTGACATAGTCCTCCTCGACCACCAACTCATGACGATGTTCGTTAGAGTTTTTGGCTCCGCCCGAAAAGAATATTGTCTTGAAAGAGGGGGAGAAACGGACAAAATATCGAGATTTACTATCCCAACTAAGCAGGCTGTACCCGGGTTTTCTGTTAAAATAGTGATTCTTATTAATGGCTCTCTCGGAGGTATGCGACAATCATTTTATGACTGATATGATTCAACTTCCTAATATTGTAGGAGAAGTGAATACATAAATTTTGCATTCTCTGTTATACAAATTTTTGTCTGTGTTATACAAATGGGAGCCATACACTACGTCGCCTTATGACAGCTTTGAAAAGATTTTTACTTTAGCTTAAGTTTCTGATTAATACTATGTCCTTGAGGGTATAATGGTTTTAAGGGGCTATGAGTAGTTTTTAGTATCTGATTTTTATGTTTAGTAAATCGTAAATTTGAGTAAAACGAGATAGACAAGTTTTTATATTTCTAGACTAATTTTAGATTAACGTCGCTCAGTGAAATATTAAGCAAGGTACTTGCAGTGAGTGTTTTCTTTTCAGGTCCAAACAATAAGACTTGAGATTTATTTGGATTTAATTTTAAATTATGTACAAAGGATATTTGTAAGAGGGAATTTACATCTTCATTGATTATATTGTTTGTGGTAATTATATCGCCAATAATGAAATTATGATATATCTGGGTGTCGTCTGCGTAATGGTGAACATTACATGCTGTAGCAACCGAGTTAAATTCCGATATATAAATGGAAAACAACAAAGGTCCAAGAATGGAACCTTGTGGAACACCAAGCTTAACAGCAAGCTTAATTCATTGTGCAACAACAAGTTTAATCATGTGCAACAACAAGCTTAAATCATTTTTATTGGTATTATGCACTGTAATAATATCCGTATAAATGTGAATAAGAGCGGTATTGTGATATTTGTTGAATATAATGATTTCTAAAATTTTGGACATTGTCTATATAATATTGCAGGGATGTAGATGAAAAATTTCCATGGGGTTATTTACTTTATGCTTTTGCTAATGGTAAGATAGGAGAATGTTTCTAATAAAATTTTACTAATAAAGTCAAATAAAATTTACAACAATTTAACACAAGTCAATACGTTATTTTTATAGATTTAATTTACGTGGCACATATAACTATATAATTTATTTTTTTCATTTTACAAAGATTAGACTAAATATATTTCTAAACATATTTCATCGTAGTATTTATAAAATGAAAAAAAAAATAGATTATAGATAAGTTAAAAATGGGTTCCATTAAGTGAAAAATACAATACAAATTTCACCCCAGGAGGAAAAATACGATGTAGGTATAATCAATTTCTCCCTTCAACGCTAACCATGCATATTTAAAATCTAAGCCTTGCACCCTAAAGAAATATGGCTATTTCAGATCTTGTCCTAATATTTGCACTTTCGCCATGCAGAAATCGTGTAATTTTTCTAGCTTTGTTTTGGAGTATATTCAGAATAAATTCACGCCCCTCAAACCCCGTGTCGTAATGTGCATAATCAGGGGCGTAACTTAGATAATTTTCCAATAATCGGCATATAATAAATAATTGTTATAAGTAGGTACATGATAGATGCAATATATCTATAAATTTAAACATAAAACAGATATTTTTGGACATGTATTAATCCCATTTAATAATTTCAATATTCAATAATTCATTACGTTTGCATACAGCCCTAAAATATGCTACATGATATTCAGATGACCTGCAGCTAAATCGAATAATGTGAGCCCTTTTTATTGTTATTACACTTAATTTTATTACAAGTTACAAATTCCTAACGAATCGTACTTGAAATCTCTTGGTTCTGAAGACTTGGTGTTAGAATATTTTTTGTTATGACAGTTGGTAATTCAAGGGGAATGATATTTCACACACCAGTAAGAAATAAAAAAATTACATCTAATTTAACAACTTTAGTTTAATAAACAATCATGGTTCACATCCAGTTTTAAGAAATTAATAACAGAATAATTCATAATTGACATTATATAATTTAATTTAATTTAAAATATAATTAATTTATATTATATCAAGTTTTATCTGCTGAACAAAAAAAACGTTTTGTGTCCAAGTCAGAAGCCATGACACATTTATAGAAATTTTGGAGCTATTCCACAATATTCTGTTGGAAATTGTCAAGGAGCTAATTAGGTAATTTTCTCTTTATTTTGCTATAAAATCATACCCAAATTTATAAAAGGATTCACCTACCTCCCCAACCGGCCCTAGATTCTGGGAACCTCCGAAGTATCCCTCTCTCAGCTATATATACATTCCATCGTGTCGCCACCACTAACATTGTAATTTAGAAAAAATACAGAAAATAAAACAAAAAAAATCTAACAAAACATAAAAAAAACAATTTCAAAATTAAAAACTAAAACAATTATTAGAACTAAGAACTAACTAAGAAAAACTAATAGAAAAGAGGCATAAATAAACAAAAAATATAATAGAATACAAATTAAAATACAAAAAGACCCACAAATACAAACATAGAATTAAGGAATTTTTGTAAGCCAACGCTTTTATAGCCAACCTTATTATGTAAACAACTAACACCTAACATAGTTATAGTACCTGCATATTCACATAACTAAATACCTGCCATACGTCAACAATAATCAGAAAATAAACAACCAAAAAAAGGATAGTAATAGAACGCGTTTAGTTTACCAACAAAATCAACCGGCAAAAGTATCTCACAGGAGATAGATGCCAAAGCAAAAGCAAACACCTACTGCAGTAATTCGCTCTGTGAGACAGAAACGAGATCACTGTTTTCAGGCCTCTATCCTCTGGTCTTTCCGTTACGACTTTATTGTTTTATGGTCTTCTTAGTTCCTTTTTATATGTCTCTATATATGGTTTTTATATATCCTCATTACTACCTACTTTAAAAATATTTTCTTTGATATGTTGTGACGGATTTTGTCCACGTTTCTTTTTGCTGGTAGTTAAAGAAACCCGGTTAAAGGACTAGTAATATTCTTTAACAACTTTTCTTTCATTTTCATTCAATTCAGAATATTTGGCTGTTCTGATACTTTTTTTGACTATTTTTTTCGTAGTAGTATTTTCGTAGTAGTATATTTCGCAGTAGTATTTGTTTTATTAATCTTTCTGCTGTTCAACAGACTCCTTTACCTGTTGCTATTATTATATTTTGGAAATATTTCCATTTATGCAACACTACAATTATCTGCCACTTTTAATATTTTTAAACTTTTCTGGTTCTACATCTTCACATTATCTGAAATGCATACAAGCGAACATTAAACATAAGTACCTAGCCTATGTCTATAATATGGCGAATGCGCTGCGATTAATTTATATTTTTGGTAGTGTTTACATACATTTATTTCAGGGAAGTTTATGAAGCCTCCATATTCTAATCATATTTAAATCAATGCAAAGCAAAATATATTTAACATAATTTCTATAGACCAATAATTAAATTTCCATTAATTGTGTGATATGCGTGATATGCGTGATATGCGTGTGATATACAAGATATTAAAACTATTTTTTACATAGTTTAAAATGAGTTTTAAACGAGGAGGTATTAATTCAATAATGAGATTACTTGACTGTTCGATTATTATCCAAGGGAAGGAATCAATAAACCCTATGAAGATATGATGACATATGATGTGTTGATTTTTCATCCAGATATATAATTAACGGCCCCCAAATAGAATTAAATACAAAAAACTATTAGTATTACAAAATGGTGCGAAATAAAATTCAGTGCGTGTATTGTTTTCGAGTGTCAACGTATTAAGAGGCAGGACCATGAAGTAGTAATACTACTCCTCTAGAGAAAATCGTCCTTTATACAGCATGCAAGATTGCTGCCACATGCACTCGAGTTCACAAACTAGGATATCACACAGTACGACCAATAAAAAATCAATTTAAATTTATACTAAAATATTTTATGTCGTTTCTGTTGTGTTTTGTCACTTGGAAGAGCCATTTTAATTGTGTAAAGCAGCAATAACACTATCGTATTGTCACGAATTTCTTCAGAGAACATCTAGGCTACCTATAACTGCTGTCCATATTTATACAGGGATGATAAATCATATTATAAGTTTTTCTGTTCGAGCAAACGCAGTAGCAATTCTAATTCAAGCAGGTTGTATGCTATGGTGTTATGCTATGTGCTCTATTTAGCTAATATTTCAGATACCCAACTTTATATCTATGCCTATTTAACTAACGATGCCCACTAGTTACCCGAAAGAGGAATATGACTTCATGCAGACTGAGTAGTAAGTATCTGTGGATTCCATATACATGTAAACATTATAAATTATAAATACCCTTTCGTAATTTAAGAACAAAATTAATAATCATGTCATATTAATTGGTAATATAATTTCCAAGATCCTCCAAAATAATTCACAATTATGTGGTTACCTGCATCCTAAGGAAGATATACATAACAAATTGACATGAAAACTTAAGGGGCTAACTAAATGCCATAGTATATTAGTAAGCAACTATTACAGTATATAACTTCAAGAGGCCCATATAAGAAAATAAAAATCATCCTTCTCCTTTGCCCTTCGCCACGTTACAGCGACAACTACGCCCATGTAGAGACCAATCTTCCGGAAACACAAAAATAATTGGGTTTTCAGCCTCGGGCTATTAATTCTTACCCTCTGCTACTCGCGTTCTTTGAATAAAAAACCTGGAACTGTGAATTGTGTAAAGCAGGACCGCCGAAATGTAGCCGTTTACCAGAACAAATCTGTGATAAATGTTACCGAGTTATTCTCACCATTTATATACGGATCCTTTATTTGACACTTTTAAGTAATGTTCTTATTGCGCTACGAGTTATTTAGATTTTAGGTATACCAGTAGCGAAAATAACGTAAGCACAATATTTAATTTTGCTCACCTACGCACAGTAGTGGGTCCGGATCAACAATTTATGGTCAAAACTATGAAACTCATGAAACTGGTCCAAAATAATCCCGTGATTACAGAAAAGAATTGTTAAAAAAATCTCAATAATAAATTGGAGTGATTTTCTTGGGGTCCAAATGAAAATAATTGAGTAAAATTCTGAAGTTCTGTATTCGTATAGATTGCTAAAAAAGTAGTAATGTAAAAATAGTGAAAAATAATTTGGTAAAAATCCTTTCATAAAACAGGGTGGTATTTAGGGGACGAAAATCAAGGTAATTATGGTTAAAATTGTGAAAATTCTGATCGTCATAAAATGGATGGAAATAATCCTCTTGATGAAATATGAGTGCACGACGCAGATTTTCAGAGGCTTGAAATAACTGCGTTGCGTTTCTGTAAATAAAAATCCACAAAAGATGCAAAAAGTGAATTCAAAAAATGAGCGTAAAGGGCGAAAAGTGGGGTAGTTATAAGTTTAATACTTGAAAAAATGCGAGAAATTAAAATAAACTTTTAGAAAAAAAGGAATAGATTAAAAAAGAATAAATTTTTAGACTAAAAATATTTCGAGAGTAAATGATACATTGCAATTGATACTAGTGAGTAAACTCATTCTTTAACATAATTAAGGCAATTCAATATCAATGATTGCTTTCAAAATTAGGCGTTTTTCGCCTGCATATTATTATTCAAGTACATAATTTTCAGGACATAAATCCCATATTCCTTGAAATATTCGCATAAAAAGATCAACGCTGATGGAAGCGATAAAAAAAATTAGGAGAAATATAAAATTAGATTCACCTAATTTTAACGGCTAAAACCTCTCATCTGATTACAGACTCTAACTCACATATCACATAGTAAACAAAACTCGACTATCTGTCTACACAATAGCCCTTACCTTGTTCTGAATCCACCACGACTGCTTCGTTAAATTGAAGCTCAAAAAGCAACAAAATTACTCAATAAAATACTGAACATCCACATCACAACTATTCGCTTAAACACATTTTTGCGGCACCAGATGTGTCTTTAGTTCAGGATGATTAGGATTTTTAGTTAATTTGGTTTAAGTCTTATTTATATTTTAAGGAAAATGTATTTATATGTTTTTTTGCAATAATTTTATTTTTGTTACTTTTTATAATGTATAACTAGTTAATAAATTATCCATTTTTTTTTAACTTTCAACTTATTCATTACTCGGAGATTGTATGCAAACCGGTAGGATATTTTCAAGCTCAAAATAATTTGAAAATATAGCCATCACTAATAATATAATAAAAAAATAATTGCCAATTACATAAATACGATAGATATGATAAAAATACAAACAAAGCCCAAGTAGTGTTATTGTAGTTTTAAAACGTTGGTCAAAACTTGCCAAATAGAAAATAATTTAACAGAATTATATATAATGTAGGTTGTGACGTCATAGCTCGTTTCGAGTCGCGTTAGCTTTATCGCTGTTTAGATCATTCATACTGATTGCGCGGAATTAGAAATCTTGTTTTTGTGAAGTACACGTTTTATTACAGCGCTATGTTTTTTAGAATTAACTTTATATTTAAAATTTTGTTCATGTTCCCATGTTACCACCAATACTCCCGATTACATAGGGAAACTAATGACACGCTGCAATGACTTCCATAAAGTAGAAATTAGAAATAATAATTTGCTCACTATCCTTCGACTTCCCAATTCTATAAAAATTATTTTAGTTACAGAGCAGCCCATATATTTTAATTGAATGCCATTCTTAAATGATAGCATAATCAGCCAAAAATGTATGTCATATATTATGTTTCTGTACCTAAGTGTAAAATTTGTCATTTTATGTGTATTTTTATCTTATACATTATTTAAAAATGTTTTTAGTTGTAAGCGAGAAGACGCTCTGAAAATTCTTTCACCTTTGTAATACATGTCTTACATAGCAAACATTTAATTACCTTTGGTAAAGTGAATTTAGTTATTATCAGAGTCAATTCATGCATTTAATAATAATAAAAAAAAACAATTTGCTGCTGAAATCCATGAGTGCTGTAAACCATAGATCACATCGCATTTATAATCATTTATTTGAAAATGTACATGTTTTTTTTTTACTTTTTTGCTACGGGACCCAATTGCCCTACAGCACTATCCATGGATAAAAAAGTATATATTTCCATCCATTAAAACGCAATAAATCGAATTTTAGATTTATTATTATTTCACTGAAAAATATTTGATACGATATTGGGATTTATTAATTTATTTATATATGATATAAGCACCAATTTGCTTAGTATAAATTCAAGAAATTCATTTCAGAAATCTGAAATAAATCATACAGCCAAAATTACTTCCAATTTTAAAAATCAAAATTACTAATTCAATAATTGTTTTAGAGAAATTTTACTCTTTGTTTTGACTCACTTATTTATGTTAAGATGATAATATAATAATAATGATAATAATAATAATTTTTATTTGCAGCACATTCGTATACAACATTAATATTACACATAACAGTAGAACTTGCTACAATACAAATTGGACTAAAAACAATAAAATTATTGATCAGATTGAAGTTTCAGCCCATTGTATCTAACATAAATTAATATAAATTTGGTATGCACATACAAAACATACACATATATAAATAATAATAAAATACACCCTATAATATGTTCGCAATTATCGCTATTTGTTGTCCAATTGGATCTTGTTTAAGAGCACTGATTTTATTTTCAATTTTCTAAGTATTTCCTTTTTTTGCTATCATGTTGTTCTTCCTCGTCCAATTTAAATTCTCTTAATAGGCGTTTCTCTCTTTCTCTCTTCCTTTTCAGTTAGGGGTATATGGTGCACTACTTGAAGTTTCTGCAATGTTAACCAGATTGTCAATTCCAAATATTAATACTTTATTTTTACGTGCGTTCCTTTGTAATATGATGTCGTCACTTTTTAGCTGTTGATTTTGCATTTCAAGTTTATTAATTTTTTCCTCGTATTTTGCTACAACGTTACTTAGTTCTTCTTTAATACTAACTATTTATGTTTTAAAATTTCGTTTCATTCCGATACCTTTTCATCAAAGTTATTTGATATTTCGTTCAACAACGCCTTTTGAGCCTCACTGAGGTCACTAATTATTTGTGTTGTGTTCAATAATTTGTTTTAGTTTTTATTTGAAAACTTATTTTTCTACTCTACGTCAAAATCCAGGTCAAGCAATTAAATACATATCATATTCTACATTTTCTTTAACAGGGATACATACAAAAACTTCTGCACTCAGGGGTCGATCAGGGTGACTAACAATTACACAGACAATGAGGGCCACAGAAGGTAAAAAGTGGTACAACGGAATTTAAAATTCACAGTACTTCGTATTATAAATAATATTTATAGATTTGGTAGAAAAAGCAGAGTAATTAGCCTCAGTAAAGAAGCGGTAGAAAAACATTGACTCATAAGTCTTAGGTTGATAAGACATTGAACTAAAATGTTTGTGGATGATTAAAAATAACTATAAATGTATGTAAAATTAGGTAAGTCTATCTATAATGTATATATACTATATATATATATATATATATATATATATATATATATATATATATATATATATATATATATATATATATATATATATATATATATATATATATATATATATATATATATATATATATAAATATATATATATATATATATATATATATATATATATATATATATATATATATATATATATATATATATATATATATATATATATATATATATATATATATATATATATATATATATATATATATATATATATATATATATATCAGCAGTTAGGAGACAAATTAATTACAGCTTACCATGATTTTAAAATTCATTAAATCACTCACTTAAAGCAATAAAGGTCGATAATTAGAGCACATACATATTACCTCTCATCACGTAATGGTAATATGTATAGTACAGTCTAGTAGTTCTTTTTAATTAACAGACTGGGATAATATTTTTAGACAAAATTAAAGGCACCAAATATTAAATTACAGACATCTTTTTGGGTGACAGGTGACAGTTATATGAGAAATAGAAAGCTGCCATTTAATTCTTGATTTCCCCGAGGTAAACAAATAGTGAAGTAATAGAAATTATTAATGCATTATATTTACTATCGGTGTAAATAGCAGACAGTAGCTTATTTCTATAACAGGAGAAATCAGAGAATCTCAAGCGCTAAACAGATGACAGAATACAAATGCGTTTTCCCAGCCTTATTTAAAAGCGACATATCCACTTTTGAACATGTAGGAGCTCGCCTATAATATGTGTGCTATTCCTCAACTGATGCTTTGGCTGCAGGGCAAGTCAAGTCACAGAACTCACAGACTAATCCGACATGGTGTGATAATAAATCATGGAGTTACACTCAACTTATGTCTCATATCCGATCATTTCAACCCTAATGCATCGCTTGGAAGATTGCAATAACCCAACCCTCGACAATACCTACAATAAAATTTAATATTTGAAGTAAGCGGTTACTTATACTGCAATGCTGTCACTTAGAAGATATAAATCAACTCTGCTAAAAATATTCTTGTAGGGTAAAAATCTCCGTTTATGTTATTTTGTAGAAAATTAATAAAAACGATTCTTGATCTGCCTATTTATATAAAAATTTAATTTTGAATGAACTAATAACAATATAACATTGGAGGATAGGAAAGTTAAGCTTATATTACAAAAAAAGTTTGGTTATTGTACGTACATTCTGAATCTGAAAATTCAGGATAGTACCTACGTTTTGAAAATACTATTATAGAAACCGATATTTCAATTTTAAATTTTTTTTGACCACAGTTTTTCACAAAAAGTGGTAGGTATATTTTTTTGATTATAACGCTGGGTTTTTTTCAAATTATTTGCACAGTTTCTCTGCTTCCCTTTCTTCATTTCTTGTAATTCCTTCATCTCCTTCATCCAAAACAAATTTGTAAAATTGCAAATCTTACCAAATCTTACTTTATATTACCACAAGGAAGTTATGGTAACTTTATTTCTCTTTTTTGGTTTCGCGATCATAGTGGGACTAATATATTGTATTTTTTACCTTTTGCAGATTGATTAACTAACCAATCAATCTGCAAAACAGGTAAAAAAATACAATATATTGGTCCCACTATGACCAGGTCACTTTTATACGTAGCTGCTCTGCATATCTGAATCCTTTGCCCACAATGTTTAGTGATTATAATCCTTTTAAATTGAGCAAAGGGAAATGCCAAGCATTGGTTGGGTTAATAACTTTAGATAAGCTTCCTTCTATTCCAAATCCTGAACTTCTTCTCCAAGCCTCAAAATCTGTAGCAAATTTTGAGCAAATATCAAAATATTCCACAGTTTTATTTATTATTAAAAATTTTCTTGTTAATTAATTTTTAGATTACTTTTAATTGATACTAATGGTTTGCACAATTCTTTGGCAACTCCCGAAGTTGGAGAAGATGTGACCATAAAGTGTCTATCGCTTAAGTAGGAGGTAAATAATTTAATCAATGCTTCATAAAAAGCAATACTTTCTAGTTTCAAAAGGAGTATGTTATGGTCAATCTGATCAAATGCTTTTTGGAAGTCCGTATAGGCGACATCGACCTGTCCTCTATTATCCAAAACGTCAAAGACATATTGAGTAGGAACCGCTAAATTAGATATTGTTGACCTCCTTTGTATGAACCCATGTTGGCGTGACGAAATAAGCTGCCTGGTAGAGTAGTAAAGTTTACTTTACAGTATGGTTTAAAAATTTTTAGAGAAATTACACAGTAGTGAAATGCCTCTAATATTTGAAACATCATTTTGATTTCCCTTTTTTGATATTGGACAAATATATAGTTTTTTTAAAGACGGGAAGGAAGAATTACGTAGGATGCAATTGAATAAGATCTGTAGTGGCTCGGCAAAAACATAGGCATAGTCTCTTAGAAGAAAACTGGGAATACTATCTACGCCCCTCACTGGCCGATGCTACAAGCAGCAACTTAGGCTGCTTTTATTTTAGAAAAAGAATTAGAGTTTCGCGCAAAAAGATAAAATACATGAAATTGTGTGAACAAAATCCTACCTCCGAAATGGCTGGACCGATTTTGACGGGACTTTCACTGGCAGATAGCTGATGTTATAAGGAGTAGCTTAGCCTACTTTGATTTTCTCAAGAAAATCACTGGAAATGTAGTTAAATAACAAGGGAAACACGACGTCATTGAAACATTTTACTATACTGTGTGGCGATGTATATTTTGCCTTAGCAACAAGTCAATGATATATGTTACCAAAGCGTTACTCCTATTGGCTGTTTGGAGATTATAAGTTGGTCGACGACATTGTACCATTTGCAATCAACCCCAATATTTGAAGGCTATGGGATATTGTACATTTTGTATTCGCCTTGTATTCGCCTTAAACTTCTCTACAGAAAAGATGTTTTATCAAAATTTCATAAATAGTTGAGATTGTACGTTATGATACTAGTTCCCTTACATGTAGGTTCACGAGAGTGAGAGCAGTTAAAAGTAAACGACTCTTATAAATATTAACTGCTCGCCACTGTACATTAGTGGAATGAAATCGAATTAAGTCGACTTATGATTGAGTAATACCGTGGTATAACTACATAAAACATAAGCCATCTTGTAGAAGTCATTTTGGGGCATAGGAAAAACTTTTTTTGTTTAACTGAACCTTCCAAATTGCCTTCAAATTTCTATCAAATGCGTCTGAACATTTATTCGAAAACGCGAATTTATCTAAAGATTTATCGCTGTAGTACTTCTGCAAAAGGTATGGTACTCATTTTTGGTACACTTATACCCAAAACCAGAGGGCCTCTAATAGTGACCCTATGATTATTCCATATATTAGTGTGTCATTTTCCAATAGGCAATCCGCAGCTGCCAACTACTAAATTGTCCGAATTTTTGCAATTGATTTCTTGCATCCAGGACTAAATTAAAGGCTCTGAGTAGTAATAATTATAATCCAGCCTACATTTCCACCACCGGGCATTTTGGTCTTTCGCCGGTTTTAGTCGTCGGTCGGGCGTGCCTGGACTTTAAAATCGGTTGCACAGGCAACGGAAGCCGACCTGTCACACAGTATTTAACCACAAATTGCGTCGTTTAACCCCCTCTAATGAAGAGGCCTAATGGTTATTATACTTCGACGGGTAATCACCACCGAACCTAGCATTCAAATAACACTTGTGTAACCCGCGTCATTTCAGCTGTAACGCGGTTCTGTTAAATCACTGCCTATCAGTTGGATTATCCCAAACATTACCTACTTCCCAATCAATCACTTTTGGTATATTCTATTTATATAAGATACTGAATTTAAACTAGTATTCCTTTGATGTTAACTGCTAAACGAGTATTTATTTAACTATGTATGTGATAGGCAAACATGCTATCAATGTGGATATCGGGTGCCACTATAATTTTTTTATATTTGCACATATCAAACCGACACGGAATTATGAATGGTCATAATTCATAAAACTGCATATATTGATATATCAAATAATTTTCTACCACTTCCGGTTTCACCGGAAATGACTAACTTTTGATTTTAGAATAGAATACACTGGATATGAGTATATATTATAAAATTTTTGGAATCAGGATGAATTTTTGAATAGATATATGGTGATTTTGATAAATTTCTGATCATTCTATATCTTCATAAGCAATTATAAATTTTCATGTAGAGGTAAGTATAATTCCCATATATGAATGGGTTGTGAGTTACCATGTGTGTTAAGTTTTGCCTTTACTGGAAATAGGTATATTTAGGAGTTAGAAAACATAATTAAGGTCCGGGGATCCTCCCTGAAAAACCACCACAAAATCACACCCAAGCGTAATTTTATTTAGTTTGTCTCAATTTTCTCGGAAACTATAAATTTTTAGGGGAAATGTTTAGAGCCCTAAACCCTTAAAAGACAATAAAATTTTGTTATTTTGTTAAAGTTATTTTGTGTCGTGTTAAAGTTATGTGGTGTTTATTTATTTTTTAAAATAGGTATACCTTCTAGGTCGGAAAGGGATCGATACGCTATAATTCTATTGCCTAAATGGTGGTAACGCACCGATGGTAAAAGTGCTTGATTACGACCAAGGGCGCCAATAGAAAATCGACGCCTCTCACGAATATATTGATAGCATTTTATTCTTAATCATTTAATTGTACAACAATGAATATTAAAATCACCACACATGGACAAAAATTCATCCCGAATATAAAAATATAATAATAGTTGGGGTAAAATATAATATAAGTTGGGGTCATTTCCAGCGAAATCAGAAGAGGTAAAATTACTTCATAATATGTCAAAAAATTTAGGTTTGTCATTACAATAGGTATGTTCAATATAAGGATGATTTTGCTTCACCCGGTAAGGTACGGATTGAAAATTTACTTGAGTTGGGATTATCAATTTTTTTTACGTGTTCTTAATATAGCAGGGTAAATAATGATGTTATGTATACGGAAAAATGGGGTATTTCGATTTTAATGTTTTTAATATATTTTGTTGCAATTCAATACCATAAGAGTAAATTAATTAATTACTATCGTACCAGATATTCAATTTCTAAAATCTCCATTAACGCATGAATGTAACGAATGTACTATCTAAATTATTACCTACTAATTAGCTAGATAATTACCTAAATATTTATACTGCAATTATTTACGATGACCTTTATTGTTAGAAGCACTATTAAATCTATTAATAACTGATACCTATAGAACAATGCCAACTAAAGCTTTATGTCTGTTTTGAGCTAATCCAAATGATCTTATATTATAGTACTGTAAAACTGAAACAAAAATCGGAACATAGCTTTTACCAATCTGACATTCCAGCAGCTTTTTCAATTTTAAGTCAAATGATAAATGTTAGCACTTGTTAAACCGAGATCGAGTTTGAAGATCTTAGTAATTGATGATGATTTAAAGAATCAGTCGTTACAGTAATAAATGCAATATCATTTTAACATAGTTACCCAGATGACAAAAATCCCTTTACTATATCCTCCTTGTGGTTAATCCTGTTGAATGTATGCAAAGCTTATGTAACTTAAGCCCTAATGGACCTCAAAATAATCCTTTTATCCTTCTCCCAACTTTACGTTGAGATTCCGGATAAACGTATACAAGCATGTTTGAAACTTGAATGCAATTTACTACTAGATAATATTGGTTTAATTTCTAGTAAATTATAGTGACAACACGTTCATAGATTTTTTCCTGTGAAATGTTTGAGTAATACTCGTAGTTTCCACAAACACCAAAACACTTTCACTTCGCTCGACGCGCGTTTCGCCAACCAAGTTGTGATTTTGATCCAACCACTATTTATGTGTTTGTGATTTTGATAATCAATGCATACAGCTTTGCTGGATTAAATAACTTTTAAATGATGCTAAAAATAAAAATTTTAATTTAAATTTTTTTAAATACTTTTTTTTGATTTATTTTGTTTAAAAAAAGGTTTTTTGACTATACAATTTGCCATTTCGATACGAAATTTACCAAAAATCGTATTATTTGTATTATTGTGTATATATTAGAAAGGATATAGTTTTCGTGTTACAATTTAAAGACAAAAGTGGACAAAATTACTCCGCTCCCAAAAATTCAAGCCTAAATTTAATAACACTGGCTTTATCATTTTGAAGGTACAACTGAACATATGAAATAATAAAATACTTTGAACGAATTAGTTCTTTATCAAATTACACAGTCAATAGTCTATAGTAGTCGTAGAAACTAAAGGAATATTAAATATATCCAATGTCACAGCAGAGCATACTAGGATCATCTACGTATACCAATTCATGCTAAAGTTAGAAGTAAATTATTTATAAGATAGAATATTTCTGTATGGGGTTTTGTCCGACTAGGAAGGCAGCTCATTAAAAAGTAAAATCGTATTACTGTCCGTTTATATCCGAGTTAGCCGATAATTTAGGCCCCCAAAGCTCATATTAGAATAAATCTTTTTAATTTACCCCTTGCTGATACAAAAAAACATAGCGCTGCCTGCGGATATAACGAAATACCGGAACTGACATTCTGGGAGAGATGGGCCAACGTCACAATTTCATATCTGTTCTTAATAGGGGCGTTGTGTATAAATCACGACGCTCTATGTATGCCAGAGATGTCTAATCGGGTGTGTATTGTCTATCGGAGTCTCCGAAATCCCCCTATTGTCTGCACTTAATAGTGTGTAATGGATTACTTAACCGACTGCAAACCGAATTTATTATATTTGCGAAAAATTGTGTAGAACTGATACATTGTTAGTGCTGATGTGTGACGCTTATCTACTCCGACTCTTATAAGTGGGACGTTAAACGCCTTCTCACAATAAGTGTTACATAATGTGCAGCCCATTAATTCTAGTAGAAATAGGATAAAAAAACATAAGATAATCTTATGCCACTTCGGGATTATACGCGCCTTGGTGTGATGTTTAAGAAACAAAAGCGTTCCAGTGACAGCCAGTGTCGTCATCGTTTCACCTCCAAAAGCCACCACTAGGGCACCTCATGGTGGTTTTTGTCATCTTACTGGGAAGTAGCGTCATTTCCATTAGCGATAGGCGTAATTGTTTTTATGATTGATCACCAAATGATATTTTGTTACGCTGAAAGTTTTCTTTTAATCCAAGTAAACACCACGCGATATCATTAACACCACTACGTACCTAAAACTTCTTTATTGCCACCTAATTTAACGCGATGACATATGCGGTAATTTCAAATGTTTTGAATGTTCAATTATGAACAAGAAATATGTTTTATTATTTGATAAACGGAAGTAATGTGTGTCTCCTTAATATACTTATTTTAAAATAACGTTTATGTTGATTATTGTTCTAGTGAAATTCGTCTTGTTTCTTGTGCAAAATTCCATGGGTTGCTCTCAAAATTACTGCGAGTACGTAGTAATGTTTGAACATGTTTTTCTAGCCATTATAACAATTTTTTAAACAACACTGGTAATGTCAGAACCCGCAAATAGACTGAGTGTGATTATTATTTACCTTCTATTACCTTCTTCCATCTTCTCATAAAACAGATGAACTAAGTATTCACTTGTTTTTACAGAGTTTGGATGCTTGGCACGATTTTTTGTCAGTAACGCGTTGAAGCGACGAATTTTTAATAATATATTTTCGCAAATCCGTAGGACTGCGCCACTTATATTTCACAAAGCAAATAGTTTTTCAAACATTTCTTTATTTCTAAAACACTCATTTTCATTGCAGGTCCAAAGAACCGGATTTGTTAAAGTGAAAAATAATATTGATGCTGATGAGCGTGAGAAATGAGAAAGACTCGATTCTTAACGTCCGTGTAACCTAATATTTAATAGATAATAGTAATAGATAATAGAGTTGTAATAATGCCGTTTCAAGCCTCAATATGCCTCAAATTTGTTACGTAATTAAGTACTCGTTTATGATAGAGTTGCTTTTGTTATAGTTTTGTTTTGTATAGTACATGTACACTTACAGTCTTGTAACATAACGATGCATATTCTAAAACGAAGTTAATTATTGTGATAAACTGTTACATAACTGATAAAAGTTCAATAAAGAGACAAGATACAAAATGATGGAAACAAATAGTATACTCAGGTACACACTTGAATATTTTAAATAATAGTAATAACTTACTGTTCAATATGTAACGAAATTAACTTCAGAAATTATACCACATTGAATGTTGGCACATTACACATCACATGTATTGTATACGTCAGATCTATATGAGGGAGGGTTCACCCCTATCATCAGTATCATCACGGTACTTCCCCAGGTGCATCCATCTCCGTCGTGTCCACTCTCAGTTTCCGTCCTTCCTGTGTGACACAGTAATTTATTTTGTGAAAACTCAAGCCACACCATATCCTCTTGTGTAAAGAGCGAATTTGCCTGATCGGAGCACTATTGATAAGAGCGTTGTACGGAGAGAAATTGAAAATTATGTATTGATACATGAATCCTGTCGCCACGCACTTAAAAAGTAATTTATTTTGGAACTGGTAAACCCTAATACGTCATGATGGATGCCAGGTCGGAACATAGTGTATTGTACTGTATTATGAGTTTCACTAGTACGCTGAATATGTTTTACCGTCTCCACCAGTGAATAATATTAGCAATAAGTCCATGTAAGCTATAATTTCTTATAACACGTATTCATATTGTAATACTTTTTAAATATACAGTTCTAATTACCAATAGCATTATGTTCATGTGAACATTCATTATATTGAGTGGGTTGGAAAAAAACAAGTATATGAAAAAGTAATAAAGTATTTTCTTCGTGTTTCATGTCAGTTCTCCTATTTGTCTTATTAAAGCCACATTTTCTCTCATATAGAAAATAAGATCAAGTAAATGTGCTTTGGAAAAATGAGAGTTAGCGGTAAACTTCATATTATAGACACTGACGTAAATGTATAAGATATTAGTAATTGTAAAGTAGGTGCAGTTTAATATTTCATAAATAAAAATTATACATGAGCGTTTGAGTTCGATAAAGGACTTTTAAAACATGTTATGCATACACTATTTCCTACAGTTTCAACTCAAACTCCGAAGAAATTTGGACAATGGAAGTTATTTATCATTGCTTGATGTTTAATTTCGTTTTTACCAAAATGCTGGTGCAATATAGTTGTTCTACAACTGTGTGGTAAAGAGGTAGTTATCGCACGAATTACGGTAACTATGATAATGTCGGAATCTAGTGAGCTTGATTTTACTTGTACATTGCAAAATTCGCTTTTCGCTTGTTTTGGAAAATATGGAAAATATGGATTAACGAAAGTTTAGGATGTGGTAATTTAATAAAGTTCGAGAAACATAATAAAAATTTAATAAAAACAACGGGTTCATTTGTTTTTTATAACAATAACATAATACTGATTAATATATAATACAATTTATATTAATAATATTATATCAGGATATACTGTTATCAAATTTGTTAAATTTTATTTATGTATTTTTATGAATGCGGACCAATAGGTATACCTATAATAAATAACTGAAAGGGGTCGTGAAATATGATCGGCTATATTTCTCCTATATCTGACTGAGTCTGAAATATAAAACTAATGAAAATTAGCCTGAATGAACACTGGAAGTTCGCTGAAAGATCACTAGTGTGGAAAACACCGAGTAAAAATAATACTGTCCAGTGGTGCGGTGCCCTTTTTTAATATGAACATCTAGGATAAATTGAAAATATATTTCATATATTTTTTGTCATATTACATAATATTACAATTTACGTGGCTGTAGGTTACAATAAATAAATAAGTTACTTATACATATAGGAAGTTGTTTGCCTCCCCTTTACTGTAAAAATAATGTAAAGATATAAATTATCAATCATGTTCTACCTTCATGGTTGATAGGTCATGTATGCAGTAATTATTATATTATGATATCGTAAACCATATCAACATTAACCAATAATAACAAAATATATTGCATGCAACAGAATTTAAAATATAATGTAATCTAAATTTTAAAATATTGATGCAGTTATTGAGTGTTATAGGGAGGTTACAAATTAATGTTATACATACATATTATAGACATTAAAATCTTGTTTATCATTTTATCATTTTTATCAGCTTTAACCCATAGAACCAAGAGAACTAATGGTATGGCAATGGTAGTTTTATCAATGAGTATATGCATAAGAAATGATGACTGAAATAATGGATAATTATAGACCGATTATAGGACCCTTGGGTTTTCCAAAACAATTGAATACTGTTGTCTACATCGAATGTTACATTTTCTTGAAAAATATAACATCTTTCCTGATAATCAACATGGATTTTGGTCCTCAAGATCAACCTCCGCGGCAATTAACATATTATATTATATATAAAAAATATGAACTATTTTGAAGCAGAGGCGTGTCCTGTTGGGATTTTCTGCGATCTCATCAGGGCATCCGACTACGTCACCAATGAGCAATTTCAAAATAACCCACCATTTTATGGAGCTCTCTTGACTGGGTCAGCTCTATTTTAATTGATATAGGCTTCTATATCAGTTTGTCAGTGTGACATACTGTGCTGACGCCACCTTAAAGAAAGCCAGTTCCCAATATGTTGAAGTAAACCTCGGAGTTCCTCAGGACTCCTGGAATATTGAGTCCTGTATTATTTTTATTATATACCAATGACTTTGATACCTTGACCACATATGCATCTTTTATTGTGCATTCCGATGATAACTCTATAGTCATATCTGATAAATCTGATAAAGCTTTGGAGTCTAGATGCAATATTGTTTAAAATTCACTAAGTAATTGGTATTCTCTTAATACTCTACATTTTAGTATTGGAAAACACAATTTCTAAGATTTCACAATAGACAAAAACAATGTTCGTCAATAGATCTTAAAATCAACACAACAAATTTGATGCATAGTTGTACTACTGTACGCTTCTTGGGGGTAAATTTGGATGAGTGCTTAAACTGGATCATTGTAGCTGAACAAGATCATTGTAGTTAGCTTATGTCTAAATTAAATTCAATATCAAACTTGATTAGGAATTATATTTCACGTCATTTCCTTCTACATTGTATAATTTTAGTACACGCAAGACTGAGCATGTAGTTTAAAGATACAAAAGTTTTCCATCTAACCTTACTTGGTTGGGTTGGAGCAGTCCATTCGATTGTCATTGGTTTCTTTATGTGAGCTTGAACAACGCGTAGAAAATTTGAAAGGTGATAGACAACGAATTTTTTCAAGAAAAACGATGGGAAAACACCAAAAGAGAAGAAGGCGCTCTTCAGGTAGCTCTAAATGGTGATGAATTGCACAAGAAAATGAAAATTCCGCAAAAGAAGATTAAAAGACGGAAAACCGAGGACCGAATAGACAGCCGACAAGGCGATAACCTAGGTAGGTCTCCCATTACTAATGGGACGTGTAGTCCCATTAGTAATGGCAAAGGCACATCAGGTGATGAAGGGGTCATGTGATTTTTGATGGTGGAGATCTGGATCCTGGTGAATCAAGTATCAGAAAATATAAATAGTTGATACAGGACGGTTAAGGATAAGAGGCAGCCTCACACTAGGTTTAAAATCCACGGTGGTTTTATTTCTATCTACATGATACAAATGGTAGCTTCACAGTAGACTTGGAATCTCACAGTAGATTCCACATATATCTCATCTGAATTTAGCCTCACAGTAGGTTTCAATTCCTCATTTTTTTACAAATACACCTATGGCACAGATAACACCAATTATTAGATGATGAGATACAAAGATAAAAAGTTATTAAGTAATTAATTATCACTTAATTAACAGTTAAGTAATTAACTGTTAAAATATTACAAAGTATATAGTAGATTTCAAAAATCTAAAAATAAATAATATATTAGAATATAAAAGTTAAATTAATACTAATATCGTATATACATCAAATATGAAATTAATTAAAATCTGAAGATGAAACATTTTTAATAAGTCTAATTTTCCACGGAAACTTTTTCAAATATAGGTAAGAGAGCTTTTAATATTTTAAGCTCCTAATTAAAAATTCCAGTCCGGCACAATGAAAAATCTAATAATTTTATATCGAATAAATTCAAAGTATATAACAGAGACCAATTTCAAGTCCAGTCTTGTGCCTCAGTTTACAGCTACCATTAATTTTTAGAAGTCTTCTACCGTAGGCAATTAAACTTTTATGGGTTAAAACATTTCGCGCTATGACCGGATAGACTACAGAGATTATGCCATGCAAGGACTGATATATTTATCTTACACTTTATGGGTTTGGAGAACATCGCATCTTTACACGTCTAAGCTAACTTATTTTATCACATTGACATAGCTAAATAAATGTATTTTAAAAACAAATGCACTATAGGCTAGATATATAGAATAAAATTATTGTTGATATTTACACAACCCTTTAAATATGTTTTTTACTGGCTATCAACATAATACTCCCAAATTACTCTTTGGCTCTTTGCAGTTCGCGGTTACTTCACAGATATAAACCATACGAATCAAATCAGTATTGCACTAGTCAAATTTGTATTGAAACAACTCGTCTTGATGTGTACAAACTTTAATCGTTCCCGATGAGAAACGTGAACATAATACATAACCTATATTCTGTATTCTGTAATTTGTTCGGAGTGCGGATCAGAGATCCGCTGCAGTTAGGCCCCATTGGGCCCCTTGTTTTTCCTCCATGCGGGAAATGTCTCCCTAGGCCATCGACCAGCCTAGTGTTGTAAAAAAGGTGAAGATGTTGCCTAGGAGCATTTCCCTCAAATTGGCCCCGATATGGATTCTCTGGTCGTTGACACGGCGAGACACAAAGTACTTCATCCCACAACACCTCATAGCAGTGTATATCCACAGGACCACCTTGGGTTTCATTCCCCAGGTTTTCTCTACGGTTCTGCGACACTGCTCATATGATATGTAGGTCTCATTTATTCTTCTTCCGATGTGAAGATTCCAGTTTAGTTTAGCATCTAAAGATACCCGCAAGATTTTTACCTGTGGTGCAAAATTTAATGCTGTGTTTTGGAGAATGGGTGCTCTCATTGGCTCCAGTTTTTTCTTTCCTTGTGAAGAGTATCATTTCCGTCTTCCTGGGGTTGACGGATAGGGTATTATGCTCCTCACACCAATTTTCGATTATTCTTAGGGCCATCTGCATTCTCTGGCAGAGGGCTCTTTCGAATTTGTCTATCGAATCCAGGTCTCCTGCACTGATTTGTACTGCTCTTTTAC